>JANAVB010029447.1:0-29421 GCA_029216955.1 Iris pallida | reverse complement strand
ATTTTTTCTTTATAGTATAACTATTTCATTCCAAAAAATTACAAGACAATGTTGATAAAACATTGATTTAATAAAAATTATATCTAGTACCAGATAGATCATGAACTCATACAATGTGTTGTACTATAAGTATAAGTAATCGGGGTCGGGGATTTACTGGGGCGGGGAGTACAATACCCATACCCGGCCCCAAAATAATAGGGGATTTTGTTTAATCCCCATTCCCCCTATCCCCGTTTCTATATCCCCAAACCCGTCCCCATCGGGGGGAAAAAGTCGGGTCCCCGTCGGGTTCGGGGGAAGTTGCCATCCCTACTCAAATACACACAATAGCTATGTGTGTCCGTGTGTGTCTGTGTGTGTGTGTGTGTGTGTGTGTCCGTGTGTGTGTGTGTCTATGTGTGTGTGTGTGTGTGTCCGTGGGAGAGGAGGAGGAGGAGCTCGACGGGGGGGTAGGGGTCGCCAGGGGGGAGGGAGTCGTCGGGGGGGGAGGGAGTCGCCGAGAGCTCGAGGGAAAATTATGAAATTTTTGAGTGAGGGGGGAAAAAGGAAACAGTACTGTGCCCTAAGTAAAAAAGTTAGCGACGTCAACAGTCGACGTCGCTAAATGTCGCAACTATTTTAATATATGGCAACATATTTTAATAATATATCGCTGAACGTCACTATTCCATGACGCAATTTATCTACTGTCGCTGATCGTCGCTATTCAGCGACGTTTTGCGATGTCTATAGAAGGGAGTCGCTAGATTACATATTTAGCGACAGTATTTTATTTTGTCGCTAAACAACGTCGCTAATATAGCATATTTTAGTAGTGTCACCATTTTTTAATGTGAGAGGCAATAATCCTTTACTTTGCTCTCTAGCTGGCGGGAGATTTACAATCTTCATTGTCGCCTTTGGAATTGGGACAATCCCATCTGAAACTTGCTGTGGAGGAAATCCTCCAAATTGAAGAGAAATCATACTAGTTGTGACTGTATGCTCATCATTAGTTAAATCGATGGCATTAGCATTTATCAACTCTTTGATTTTCTTCTTTAAAACATAGCAAGCCTTGGTAGGATGATTTATGTATCTATGATAAATACAATACTTGGGATTGTTAGTTAGATTCACCTCATTAGGTCATTTTGGCTCTGGAATCTGGAGTTTACCACTCTTGACAAGACATTGGAATATCCCTGGGATATCACTGTCATCAAAAGAGTACTCTTCTTTTGGTTTGGAAGACTCCGGATTATTTGGCGTCGTTTTGGGTTTTGAAAAATTAACCACCAGGGTTTCCTTCCCTTTCCCATTGCGATTGCCGAAATTATTACCTGAAGAGGCTTTCTTTCCTTTGTCTTCTGAGGCAAAGATTATCCCATGTTCACAAGCCAATCTACCATTGGTCTCGGCTGAAACTGTTGCTATAATGAATGAGGCCCAATCTGCGAATTGAGAGCCTATAAAAACAGCAATGGTTGGTCGCAGATTCATTTTGTATGTATCAATCAGTACTGAATCTGGCATACCAAGAGGCATCTTCAAAGTAGCCTGTCAAAAACGTTCAATAAACGTCCGAGTATCCTCTTTCTGTTTAATCTCTATTAAGGAGGACATATTCATGTCCATGCCTCCTTCATAGAAACGGGGAGAGAAACATTGCTTTAAACTCATCAAAAGACAATATACAATTGTCGGATAGACTGCGATACCAGTCATATACTGAACCCGTCAAACACCCAATGAAAACTCGAGTGAGAAGAGCATCATTCTTTTACAAATGTACAGTCATAATATCAAAATAATTGATATATTGACTTGGAGAAGCCTTTCCATCAAATAATACCATAGATTGTGGCTTGAATTTTGGAGGAAAGGGTACATCATTCCAGTGAGGAGGATAAGGTTGCTTGATTCCTAACCTCTGGAGCTGATCTTTGTGCTTAAGAACCTCAAACTGTGCCTTTAACTCACGCACTGCTTGAATAGCTTCACTAGTTTGAGGAAGCACATTTGACTGAATAGTAGCTGGATGTAGCGTAACCCCCACCAGAGGTGGTTCATCTTCCGGAATGAGAGGGTCTAGAGATGCAGAGTTTTGATTGACAGCAGGCTCTTGACTAAGATTATTCAAAGGTACGTCAACCCCTTGACTATCTTAAGTTTGCGCTGCTACCTGCACCGGTGTTACCACTGTCGGCTGAACAGTTTGCTAAGTTATTATTATTTGATTCATATTTTGCATCATGGCAAGCATGTCCTTCAGTGATTGTTCCACTGCTGAGAGACGTTGCTCTGTATTAGAAGTAGATATCTCTGGTTCTTCTCCGATAACATAAGATTCAACCTCCCTTGAACATACAGAGGGATTGGTGTAGAGGTATGAATCAACGCTATCAGTTTATGACTCCAAAGACTGGGTACCTCCAGCTTCTGAATCTGAAGATTGCAACGATCTTTGACTTCTTCACCGAGTATGCTGATATACCCCTTCAAAAGTGTCAAGGAGTCAGTTGAACTGTTGTTGGCTTGGAGTCCGGGACGAATTGCGTCTTGGACGTCGTCCTCTATTGATATGAGATGCCATATTGACGGATGCATAGGACAACTCACGTTCTTGATCATCAACTTGTTGCTGAGGCATATTATAGCTTAATCGGTCAAAAACTGACCGTTTAGAAGCCGAACAGCAACATTTGATTACAATATGGTGACACTCATAATGATAATTTTCTTGGAAGAGTATCACAAGAGATTTTCTGTTTTTACGCTTTTGTACAAGTAACTCGCATAAATCAGAAGGAGTGGAAGGAGTCATCTTCTTTATTATATTTGGGACAAAGAAATGTTTAGTCCCTTGCATATAAAGAAGATTACGGGCTACATTAGCAGAGCCAAACTGTATATTTTTACGCGCCTGGAGTTGCGTGCGTAAATCCTAAGATTTTTGTGCACAAAGAACTCCATCAGCATTACGCGTAATCTGAAGGTTTGGTACATTGCGTAAAGCAGTGTAAGAAGGTTGTTAGTAAAAAACTGAAGTTTTATCAACAATAGAATTCTTGTTTTTACACTGCATGCGTGTAGGCAAATTCACTTTAGATGAAAAGGCATCATTGTGAACTTTATCTACCATGTCACCGACCGGAGATTTACCCTTACGCGTAGAGCGCAAAACATGGACATCTGCCACGTCATAGACGGGAGATTTACCCTTACGCGTAGAGCGCAAGACTTGAGTGTCTACCACGTCATAGACGGGAGACTGATTTTTTACGCGCAGAGCACAAGACTTGGGTGTCTACCACGTCACAGACGGGAGACTAATTTTTACGCCTGGGGCGCAACACTGAAGTAGAGACTGCCTCGTCACAGACGGAAGCCTCCATAATAGGAGTGGGAAGAATTCCCTTGCCTTCAAAGACAACAGGGAGATCAGAGGATGCTTTGGACTTAGGAATCCAAACTTTTTGCACCTTTCGCGATTTTGGAATATTGGAGCAGTGAGTACTACCTCCAGTTCGGAGCATTTCTTCGTAAGCAGTCTGGTCGAATTGAACAACCAGAGTCTTCTTTGTCAATCCGACCGACACATCATCATATTGAGAAATTGCTTTCTCGTCAGAGGAGAAAGTCGTCCCCAGCAGAGTCGCCATTTTTTTCACTTAACAAAATGCCTAAAATTGGCTTTTGAAAGAAAATGAGAAAAAGTACAAAAGTGCAAATAGATTCTGGAGAGTATTGATATGGAAGTCTGATCTGAGAGCGATCACTTTGTTCCTTGGAGCACACGATGATGATGAAGAGAACTGCTTGAAGAAGATGAACAATCGGAAGAACTAAGTCACCAGAAGGGTATCGATACAACGGCACTGATGGCACAGTCGAATGCTTTCCTGCTTTGCTTCACCCTGTTTTTGAGAAAAAGTTAAAGAAATGCTTCTGGGAATATCACTCTGAAAGTATGAGTTTTCTCAGAATCTCCTCCTCTGTATATCTTTTTTTTTATGTCCTCTTTTGTTAAAAATAAGTCTATTTATAGACTAGACCCTCTGTGCGTAAAAAGCAACAAAATTGGGTCTCTACGCAAGTAACTGCCACCCACGATTGAAAATCAACCTTTACGCGTGATGACACGTGTCCTATGTAGAGTTTTGATCTCTACGCATGGTGACACGTGTCTCACAACTTTAACAATATGGGGAGAACACGTACACACGTTCCTCGATAGGTGTTGCATGAAAGCCATATATGTAGACCACGTTCTCACATAGCCAAAAAAGATTGGGCGTAAAATAACCCAAAATAGACTTCTTGCGTAAAGTAGCAGACTAGGCGTAAAATAACCCAAAATAGACTTCTTGCGTAAAGTAGCAGACTGGGCGTAAAATAATCCAGAATAGACTTCCTGTGTAAAGTGGTTGAAAATTAGCCTTGAGCGTATAATTAGCTCAAATAAACTCTACGCACATGAAATCCTTGAGCGTAAAAACTCGAATAGCTTTCATACGTAAAAGAAGCAGTCTCTTGAGCGTAAAGTAGCCCATTTGTACGCTAAACGACAAGAGTTAGGTTTGGTGTAAAAAATATTCTCGGCTTCTGTGCAATTTGCTGTCAGAAAATCATTCTGTCAGAACAGTATCACGTGCATTAAATGCGATGTGGACAGCATGTCTCCCGCGTAAAGGTTTGAGGATGGCTCTCGCGTAGAGTTTACTCTGTTTGATCTCTGCGTAAAGTTTGAATCTAACTCAGTTTGACTTGCATAAAGCTCTCAACTTCTTTGACTTGGTCCATGAAATTTATTTATGCTTCTACAGATACTGCAACTTAAGCCGTATGAGTCTTATGCGGCCCAGCATGGCCAAACACCGAAAGGCCTATGCGGCTCAAAATGACTCAAGCAGACTGACCCTATCTTGCGACGGGACACGTGGCAGGCTGACCAAGTCTCAACCACCCAGATTTGCTGTAACAATATCTCAACAAGTCACCAGCTGGCGGCCAAAGAGCGGGTCTTTATGTGATGTTGTAGCCACGTGGCCATCTATGCGGCTCAAAACATATATCACTATAAATAGCAGGGTACCACACCCATACAAAAGGTTGGCAACCTACGAAGGGCAATTTCCTCAAGAGAAAGGACTGTGTTAGATAGTCCAAGGAATAAGGCTGAGTTGTTACACTTTCCCAAGCCTCTATCGTCACCTCCCAGAATCAAAACTAAACAATTGTACTTAGATTGTTTCCTTAGATTTCTTTCTAGGCTTTCTCTTGTACAAGCGAGTTTTCAATCAAGTTCAACTCATCTGTAATTTTTTGTGCTTGATATTTAATGGCAAACACGGACAAGTTCGGAACCTCGATACATGTTAGATATATTCTGAGTTTATCTGATATGGATAACGTAGAAGACATATCTTAGGGATGCGGTATACTAGCACATCTTTACCACAAGCTTGGTATAGCATCTTGTGTCAGTACTAAGACAATGGCTGGATGCCAGACTCTACTCCATGTAAGAAAATTTATAACTTTTAATCTCATATACGAAATTTTGTTGTTAATTTGTTGACTATTCATTTAAAAATTGTATATGCATAGATCTACGAGCACTTTTCGATGCTCAAGCGGGGTAAGCTGAACCAACTATGGTGACCACCTTTCTAGAATGTGTCAATGGAGGCCAACTCAACTAGAAACTAAAAATTATCAAACACTGGCAACCATTCGAAATGTACTTGATAATTTGGTGTCAGAAGAGGTAATTTGTTGACTATTACTTGTTAGATTTCTTTTGCTGTTAATTTGTTGACTACTTTTTTTAATTTTTTCTACAGATAGTTTGGCATCCATACCGAGATTTACGAGAGTGTAGTCACCATCTGCAACCAGTAGCTTCATTTCATGGTATGATGACATGCTATAAAATCACAGAGCCTTACATGCCTGATCGAGTACTTCGTCAGTTTGGCTTCGTACAAACTGTGCCGAAGCACACATTAAAGTTACTAGAGCCTTCGCGCGGGACCCAACCTTTGAATTAGAAACCGGCCAAAATCGACTAGGTTACAGACTTCTACTACGAGTGGCATACTTCTTGGCAGTCGGACATCCTAAGTTGTCGAATCCTAGCAAGCTAGGGCCCGTTGCTATGGGACCTTTGGGACCACTTTCTTCAAAAAATGTCATGTATGCTTCATTAGTGAATATGGTGAGTTTCGAATTTGTAGTCTTTAAAGATTTTCAAGTTTATAGACTTAATGTATGTCATATCATTTACAGGCTACAAGGGTGAAGCAATTGGCCAAATTCCTCCGTCAATGCCAAGGCAAGAACTGTGTCGCAATTGCCAACGAGATGGAGCGCATCGACGACACTGTAGATTTTTTCCCTTTATGCAAAATCGGGAGGCACGCACGAAGGCCCGACATAATAACTAGTTTTTTGGATATTTAGATGTTCTGTTTTTGGAATATTTGGATTTGTTTTGAATATTTGGATACGTTTGGATGTTTATATTTGGATATGTTTGAATGTGGACATGTATGTGATGTAATTTTGGATATGGTTTGGTATGATTGCATATTTGGATATGTTTGGTGTTATTTTGATATGTTTGGTGTTATGTTGGTGTTATTTGGATATGTTTGGGCATGTTTGGTGTTATTTGGACATGTTTGGGTGCTTATAATCTGTGAAACTCTCTGTATAGTGAGTTTCAAGTAGGAACGTCATACACTTGGCAGTCCATGATGAAGCTAGGATTGCCAAGAGGCTTGCAGTCCTACTTGAAACTTTCTATACAGAGAGTTTCAACTAGGACTGCAAGCTTCATGGCAGTCCTTTATGAAGCTAGGGCTGCCTAAAAGCTGGCAGTCCTAATCCAGACTCTCTGTACAGAGAGTCTGGATTAGGACTGCCAGCTACTTGGTAGTCCTAGCTTGATGAAGGACTGCCAAGAAGCTGGCAGTCCTAATCCAAACTCTCTGTAAAGAGAGTGTCCTAACCAAACTCTTTTAACAGAGAGTTTGGATTAGGATTGCCAGCTACTTGGCAGTCCTAGCTTGATGAAGGACTGCCAAGAAGCTGACAATCCTTCATGAAGTTAGGACTGCCAAGAAGCTGGCAGTCCTAATCCAAAATCTCTGTGAAGAGAGGGTCCTAACCAAACTCTCTTCATAGAGAGTTTGGATTAGGACTGCCAGCTACTTGGCAGTTCTAGCTTGATGAAAGACTGCCAGCTTCTTGGCAGTCTTTCATGAAGCTAGGACTGCTAAGAAGCTGGCAGTCCTAATCCAAACTCTCTGTGAAGAGAGTGTCCCAGCTACTTGGCAGTCCTAATATGATGAAGGACTGCCAAGAAGCTGGCAGTCCTAGTTGACGAACTCTGATACTCTGATACTTTGATACATTTTGCACACAGGTATACACATATAACACATAGGTAAACATGAATTGCACACTAATACTTTGATACATTTTGCACACAGATAGACACATATAGCACAAAGGTAAAATTATAAAACAGAAAACATATATTGGACTTCATATTTCAAAATGATATAATTTATTGTATATAAAAGTGATCCTCCATATACAAAATGCCAAAGTGTAAATTACTCCATATTCAGTCGTTTACGTATCAGTCGATTTCGACGTCGTAGTGGCCAACAGGTAAGTCTCTTGGCTCCTCAATCTTTAACAACTTCTTACAATGATTGATTTGATTAATAAACGGTGTGGTCCAGGCGATTGCTTCGTCCGGTGCATATTTGTACCAAATTGTTGAAGGTGGAGGAATCGGAGAATGAACGATCATCCTTAGTATGACGAAGTAGTTCCCGATTTGACTTATAGTACATAGGTTAGATTATTTATGCTCCGTCGGAGGTACGCACATCGAAAAGAATGTATTTTTAATACTCGACAAAATAAGTACAACAGGTATCTTGTACCTATTATCAAATAAGTAACCGACAGACGGGACGGACATGTAGTGGTCTTCACCGGTAATACTATGAGTGCAAGGAATACTTGTCAACAAGCTTCCAATTGTATCTTCGCTTAGGATGCGGGAGTAGAATAGAAGACGAATCTCTAACTCCTCGTACAGCTCCTACCTCACCTATCTCCATCCGTCTTTGTCAGAATAACCAAGATGTCTTGCAAGTAGATGAAATCTGTAATGGTCGTTCCCAGGACATCAACAATAGACCAAATGTAACTGCGAATCTCAGGTTGAAATGTGTCAATATACAAATCCAGTGTATGTATATCCATGGTATCTTCGCTTGGCATGTCCATATTCTGCTTTTTTCGTCGAATGACAATCTTACTCTTCTGTGCAGGCGGAGCTTGCTTTAAGCTTCGTTCAACATGCTGAAAGGACGATGGATCTCTCTTAGTTGACTCCATCCTTCTCTTCGGTGAACTACTCATTCTTGTTTGAGGCATGCCCTTAGGATTGGAAACAACGGACGGCTCATGCATTCTAGTAGTCACCAGGCATGCAATTTCTTGGATTTTAAGCTCAATGCACTCCCGCTCCTATTGAGGCACACCACCTTGCGTAAAGAAGTTTCACTTGTGGCAAAGAGAACAAATCATCGTCCCTCTTCGCCACGGGCATTATTATCACGCCCCAGAACCAGAATACTGGAAAGTATGGGCACGGAAAATAAAGCCAGCTACGTATATCAGAGTATGCCAGTACCCCGCGATACGGTCAAAGCTGTCTAGAAGACAAGTGGATGGACTCTAGCATGCCACTGACGACTCCTATGGTCGAACAAATCCTATCTCAATCTAATCAACATAAGAATCAATAAAGAGTAAATCACATATGAGATGGGTAAGGCGTCCCAACCACATATACATACATAATCATGAGAGCTGATATAATAAAAAGATACGTCAACTAAATATACCAAAGATACATAAATGTACAACTAGTCGCGATCTAGAATATACATCCATGCCGTCCCGAGACGGAGGGAACAAACCCAAATACAAGGACTAATATATGCCCTTGGCTAAACACCATCAATGAGAGTATAATAATGGAGTGGGAGATAAAGGTAACCCACTCGCTAATCCGTGTCGGTCCTCTGAGTGCGAACCATCCAGAGAAAAAATTGGTAGATCCCCGAGATCAACTATAGAACCTGGCCATGCAAAACCAGTGGGGTCAGACCCCAAATAACAAGTACCACAAGGAAGGCTCGAGGTGAACGACAAATCCCAACAATAACAAAATAACATAATGACAGAAATAAATAAATATGGGTCGAGACTAGTGCGGTACCAATGCACATATCTCGAGAATATAAATGACTGAATGGAAATACTGAACAACATAGCAATGGAACAGAATAAGCCGATAAGCAACAAGGAACTTAGGAACTACTAGAAATCGGAGCCACAACCCTTAAACCAAAGAAGGATCGGGGTTGCAGATCTTTTCTCAAGCAGAACTTAGCCTTTGGCCACTCACTGACATAAAGAACATATAAAGTAACACACAACCAAAAGTGCATGGCCAATCATTGCCTGCGGCTTGCTATCATTAACTAGCTAGGGTTATCACAATCCTAATTACTAGAATGCAAGTTGAGGATCTTCGCAACTACCTGACTGCAGATACCTAGATGTCCAGGGGACGAGTATACATCTATTGTCCAACAAGACTGCTGGCAGATGAAAGTGTCTTGAACTTATAATATGAACAACCATATCATATACTTGTAAAAGAAAACATATAACTGACTGTGCTGCAACCCGTCACGACATGTGATTGAAAGTAACATATAAAATATATAACTGACTGTGCCGCAACCCAGTACGACATGTGACTCGATCGTGTATCAATACGCGTAAACTTGGTAGGTCATGGAGCCCTTGCCTAGCAGGGTTGAGCCATGCCTCATGGGGCCCTTGGAGCTCGGGTTTGGTAGTGCAAATTTTCTCTATAATGATCTACTTGAATTTACTAGTCATTTACCTTATCATATAATGTCAAATTCTCAAATCGTGGACACTCAAGAATTTCCTAGGATGACATGTGATATGTACGAGTAATTTGCAAGTTATCACTTGCAAACATTCCCGTACTAATTTCACGTGATACACGGAACAATACCCACACTCGATTGTCCAGTACCAAGATGCAATAGATTTAACATTAAACAAGCTAATTCTACGGTGTCAATAAAGAACATGCATTCAATCTCAATCTAGAAGTCAATCAGGAAATCAGTACAAGAGTGCACTAATATGAGCCACTATCTAGAATCTGGACATGTACGGTAATCGTAAGTATGCCATGACAGGCTACTATAAATCAATGTACGGCTAGACAATAAATGTACTGGACAATAAAATCTGGAGAGGCATGGCAATACATATCATGGCACGTGAGAAGAAATCATTAGGAAAGCATATCACGGCATATGAGAAGAAATCAATAAGAAAACATATCATGGCATGTGAGAAGAAATCAATAAGAAAATATATCATGGCATGTCAGAAAATCAAATAGGAACTATATCATGGTATATAGGAAAAATCATTTAAGATAAGTACATGACATAAAACAATTTATGTACATATATTAGCGTCAAGTATATATAGGGTGTACAATCATTCTCTAACTATACAAGGTCATCTAATCATGTTAAGAGTACATTACAATCGAAGAAAATATCAAAAACGGACAAAAACAGACAGAAACGAAAAAAATGGACTAATAGGATCATCCAGCATATTATGGCGGATTACCGGCGGATTTTTCGAAGTGTCACAGCAAGTTTTGTGGTGCAAGTTCGGATTTTTCGATAGATTTTCGCAGATTTTCGACAAATTTTTCGAACCGTCACAGAAAGTTGATTTTGAAAACTCCAAAACTTGTTTCGGCCATAAAAAATTCGTTTTAAATCGAAATTTGGATTTTTAAAAGTCAAAATCGTGGATAATTGAATTTCCTACAACATGGAATCATTAGTTTTCACAAATTCAATGTTTTGATAAATGAATACCTCAAAATACTGAAAAAATTATATCTAGAAACTCAGATCTACGATATACCACCAATCAAAACAAAAAGTGCTATATACTAAACATGTTAACAATTTAGAGAAGCATATTATAGAACAATAAAACTTTAGTTTCTATAGGAAACCAAAAATACAACATGGTCATATCACTTTTGAGCAAGATGTACTTGCCTAGATTTTAGCAACCGAGCCTAATTTTCCAATCCACCACCATGAGGGATTCCGAAACCACACTCTAGGCCTCAAGGCCAAGCTTTCCTAAGCTTGAGGGAGAGGAAGGAGAGGGAAGTGGAAAAATGAAGAAGAAAGAAAAGAGAGAGGAGAGAGAAACTCAATAGGTATATATAGAAGGGGAATTAATCGTGGCCGTTGAATCGTGATCCATGTCACAATCTAAGTCAATCTCATCCATTAAAAGAAAATAATTGTCCAATGGATAATAGGATGCATCTATACTATTCACCAAAATATCTAAGTACTATTCATCAAAATATCCAAAACACTATTCACAAGAATATCAAAAACACTATTCACGAAAATATCTAAAATCAAAAATATCTAAAAATATAGAAAATCCGTTTAGGCGGTATGCCGTCGGTATACACCGGTATATTGGCGGTATGCCGGTCCAGGAGAAAATCTACAATTTGGCAAAATTTTAAAGCGTTTCAAAAACAAAGAAAATACGAAATACAATACAAAATACGTATCTATATATAAATACCGATACTGTAAAACGAGTCTCACAACTCTCCACAACTTAGAAAATTTTCGTCCTCAGAATTTTCTAAAGCCAGTCGAGCAAAATACGCATGCTAAAACAATGTAAAATCATAACTCATCGGGAGAAAATATCCCGTGTACAAGTGATATTTGAGATACAGAATTTTAATAAATGCAGAAAATAATAAATACAAACATATATAATACAAAAAAAGAAATAAACTACGAGGCATAAGGAATAATATGCCCCCGAGTCAGTTGAGTAAGGATTCGTCCTCGCTTGCCTACGCTGACTCACAAAGTGGATAAGGGTCAAGTCTCGAAGTAAGTCGGTACCAACGACACAGTCAAAGACATGACTCTAATCCAGGACGCACCTACGTAGTCGAAATACATGATAGATATCGTGTATTACAAGATACAGAGGCGGAAGAGTGGTACGAGAAACTCGCCTTCACTCGTCGAATATATCGAATCAACCATCGTACTCCGGGTATAAGTGGAATACAAGGCCGTTGACGAAACCCAAGAATGAATGACTGAAAGAACAACTCAGAAGCTTACCAATAATCTGACTTCCTTCGACCAACATCTGCTCTATGATACCAAACTCTCTCTGCCCATGCATCGGACAGCTTCTCAGACCTGCTACTGATTTTACCTAACTTACTGGACCTGGACAAACTGCGTCGAATGTTGACATTGAAACTGCTGAGACCGCATCGGAAGGAGATGCTGAACATGGGATCGGGTTGACTTTGCTGGCTGAACTGACTGGAGTGGAGTGAACTGAGCTGCCAACAGACACTGAGATGGTACTGGTACCTGACTCTGCGGAGGCGGAATTTGATGTCGACATACTATCTGAACCATGGAAGAAGACGGAGCAATAAAATCCTCAAAAAATTAGATATAAAGGTGGGGTGTCCCTGAAGGATAAGGACATGTGATATCAATAATGAACAGGAATAGAGCAAAGATATATCAAGCATGTTCATAGTTCAAGGGAAACGAGAAAATATAATAATCAAAAGAAGATCAAATGAAGACAAATATAGGATTGAGATTCTAACTAGATGATTCCCCCACAAGGCTGAAGACAGACCTGCATGGGCCACCAAAAAACTGTGTCACGCCCCAGAACCAGATACTAAAAAGCAGGGACGAAACAAAGCCAGCTACGTATATCAGAGTACGCCAGTACCCCAAGATACGGTCAAAGCTGTCTAGAAGACAAGTGAGTGGACTCTAGCATGCCACTGACGACTCCTATGGTCGAACAAATTCTATCTCAATCCAATCAACACAAGAAGCAATTAAGAGTAAATCACATATAAGATGGGTAAGACGTCCCAAACACAAATGCATACATAATCATGAGAGCTGATATAATGAAAAGATATGTCAACTGAATATACCAAAGATACATAAATATATAACTAGTCACGATCCAGAATACACATCCATGTCGTCCCAAGACGGAGGGAACAAACCCAAATACAAGGACTAATACATGCCCTTGGCTAAATACCACCAAATTAGAGTACAATAATGGAGTGGGAGATAAAGGTAACCTACTCGCTAATCCGTGTCGATCCTCTGAGTGCAAACCATCTAGAGAAGAAGACGGTAGATCCTCGAGATCAACTATAGAACCTGGCCATACAAAACCAGTGGGGTCAGACCCCAAATAGCAAATACCACAAGGAAGGCTCGAGGTGAACGACAAATCCCAACAACAACACAACAATATAATGACAGAAATAAATAAATATGGGTCGAGACTAGTGCGGTACCAAAGCACATATCTCGAGAATATAAATAACGGAATGGAAATATTGAACAACATAGCTATGGAACAGAATAAGCCGATGAGCAACAAGGAACTTAGGAACTACTAGAAATCGGAACCACAACCCTTAAACCAAAGAAGGACCGCGTTGCATATCTTTTTCCAAGCAGAACTTAGCCTCTGACCACTCACTAACATAAAGAACATATAAAGTAACACACAACCAAAAGTGCATGGCCAATCATTGCCTACGGCTTGCTATCATTAACTAGCTAGGGTTATCACAATCCTAATTACTAGAATCTAAGTTGAGGATCTTCGCAACTACCTGACTGCAGATACCCAGATGTCCAGGGGTACGAGTATACATCTTATGCCCAACAAGACTGCTGGCAGATGAAAGTGTCTTGAACTTATAACAAGAACAACCATATCATATACTTGTAAAAGAAAACATATAACTGACTGTGCCGCAACCTGGCACGAAATGTGACTGAAAGTAACATATAAAATATATAACTGACTGTGTCGCAACCCGGCACGACAAATGACTCGATCGTGTATCAATACGCGCAAACTTGGTAGGTCACGGAGCCCTTGCCTAGCAGGGTTGAGCCATGCCTCATGGGGCCCTTAGAGCTCAGGGTTGGTAGTGCGAATTTCCTCCTATAATGATCTACTTGAATTTACTAGTCAATTGTCTTATCATATTCATGTCAAATTCTCAAGTCGTGGACACTCAAGAATTTTCTAGGATGACGTGTGCTATATACAAGTAATTCGCAAGTTATCACCAGCAAACATCCCCGTACTAATTTTACGTGATACACGGAACAATACTCACACTCGATTGTCCAGTGCCAAGATGCAATAGATTTAACATTAAACAAGCTAATTCCACGATGTAAATAAAGAACATGCATTCAATCTCAATCTAGAAGTCAATCAGGAAATCAGTACATGAGTGCGCTAATATGAGCCACTATCTAGAATCTGGACATATACGGTAATCATAAGTACGCCATGACAGGCTACTATCAATCAATGTACGGCTAGACAATAAATGTACTGGACAATAAAATCTGAAAAGGCATGGTAATACACATCATGGCATGTGAGAAGAAATTATTAGGAAAACATATCATGGCATGTGAGAAAAAATCAATAAGAAAACATATTATGGCATGTCAGAAAATCAAATAGGAACTATATCATGGTATGTAGGAAAAATTATTTAAGATAAGTACATGACATGAAACAATTTATGTTCATATATTAGTGTCAAGTATATATAGGGTGTACGATCATTCTCTAACTATACAAGGTCATCTAATCATGTTAAGAGTTCATTACAATCGAAGAAAATGTCAAAAACGGATAAAAACGGATAGAAACGAACAAAAACAGGAAAAATGAAGAAGAAAGAAAAGAGAAAAGAGAGAAACTCAATGGGTATATATAGAAGGGGGAATTAATCGTGACCGTTCGATCGAGATCCATATCACAATCTAAGTCAATCTCATCCATTGAAAGAAAACCAATTGTCCAATGGATAACAGGATGCATCTATACTATTCACCAAAATATCTAAGCACTATTCATCAAAATATCTAAAACACTATTTACGAAAATATCGAAAATACTATTTACGAAAATATCTAAAATCGAAAATATCTAAAATGTAGAAAATCTGTCCGGGCGGTATGCCGTCGATATACACTGGTATACTGGCGGTATGCCAGTCCAGGAGAAAATCTACAATTTGGCAAAATTTTAAAGTGTTTCAAAAACAAAGAAAATACGAAATACAATACAAAATACATATCCGTATATAAATACCAATACGTGAGACGAGTCTCACAATTATAGACAACTGTCTCCAACATTCATCGACGACACCTACTAGAATAGGAATGGGTTGACGACGATATTCATTAATCTCATGTGCACAAGGGAGGCCCAGTGTATGTCGATGTACACACCCGCAAACCTCAGGATCAAACCCGACAAACTTTAACCTATCAATCTCATCAAATATTAATGCCAACGCCTTGTGAGATATCACACGCATTAAAGCATCCAAGTGGGCTTCCTTTCTATGCTCATGCTTGACAATATTTAAGCTCATCTCAAATATTGCCTTAATTTCATTCACCGCCCGGTCTACCGTTAGATGTATAGCTTGCCAAACAGAGACAAAGTTGCCGAGAGATGACCTTAGATGCTTTTTTAATATTGAGTGTGCTCCTTTGACACGGTTGGTAGTTGTCGTGCCATAATACTTCACCAATTCGTCCATGCTAAGGCGAAATGTTCTTTGTGCGGTTCAAGCCATGTATCTTTGATGTAAGAAATGAATGTCGGCTCCCTCGCCACCCACTTTTCCTTGAACAAGTACCATGCACGTCATAACTGTCTTTCGTAAATGATCGCCATACACAATTCCAGTCATTGTAGAATTCTTCAAAAATTTCCATGTCAAGTTTGCCATCCACCTTCCCGAACTTCAACTTACATTGGGATCGACTATTACGATTGACATGCCAAGTGCATAGCAATGTATCCGCTTGAGGAAACACAATGCATATAGCATTAATTAGGGCATACTCTATGTCGGTAACAAGAACATACGGCTCTCTATGACCGGTGTCAAGTATTTTAAGTTCCTCCAATGCCATGTGTAGTCTTTAACTTTCTCACTCTTCATGAAGCAAAAAAACAATTGGAAATGTTTTCCACGTAGAGGTGAAGCCGACAACATGAAAGAGAGGCATCTCGAACTTATTGGTCTTGTACGTGCAATCAAGAACTAACACGTCGGTGAAAGACCTAGCCAAATGTGTGCAATCGGGATGAGCCCAAAAGAGTGAAATGACTTCATTACTCTGGGGATGTCTTCTATGGTACTCAACACAATGATTATCGGCAAGCAACTTCAGCACTTCTTGCATCGCCATTCTTGATTTCGTCCGAATGGCGTTCGAAGAAGATAGGACGTTGTATATTGACTTCTTTGTTGACTTATTCTTCTCATCTTCATGTCGTATGATGGAATATATTTGTCTCGGTACAACTCCGAAAGTGGACAAGTCTTCGACTATCTTCTTCTCCATATTGTTCAACCGTCCGACATACGGATGACCCAAAGTGTTTCGACAATAACATGGTTGTGGATTCCATTCTTGACTTCGACTGTCTACTTCGCTTCTTCCACGTTTCTAATATGGATCGTGAATGGACAACCATATTTTCTCGTTCCAATATTTCTTCTTGAAACTTTACTTTGGAGAACTGTATCTTTCTCATGGATTCTGAACACACCACCTCTTTCACATCCAACCACAACGGTTTGTCATCCCGGACGGTTTCGGACTGATCTGGATATCACAAGGACTATATTGTTTTTTCCGTCCAACTTTTCGACACAAATATAGCGCTCCTTTGCTTGATTCAAACCAAATATCGGTCGAGAATAAATTGCCTACATCGACGGCAATTGGAGGAGGTACCGCAATCTCGGAAGATGATAAGCCCTACAATAGAACTTAAAGTTAATAAAACTAAACAACTGCACAAATGTGAAAACTGCTGCAAAACAAATGTGAAAACTGCTACAAATAAATAGGACTGCAGACAGTGAGGCAGTCCATAGAATACATAGGACTACAGACAGCATGGCAATCCACTCTCTTTTCAGGACTGCCACACAGTTGACAATCCTAGTTCAATGTTGGACTGCCAACTTTTTCGCAGTCCTCTGTGTCACAGACCCGACTTTCACCCAACAAAAAGTTAAAATTTAATTACCAAGAGTGCTTCCAAAGCATCGATGTGTTCTTCGGACGTAGCGGGATGAGAGTCTAGTACATTTGATGACCCAGGTTCTTTCATGTTCATTTTTCTACATTAAACACATATAATTAAATATTTGTATGTGAAATTAATGTTGGAAACTCTAAACATATATTAATTCAATGACATACCAAATGAATGTAGAAGTCAATGAAACTATTACTAGAATTTTCACCCACAATATTCACAAAATGTAGGTTGGGGGAAAATTTGGGCTAGAATTTAATTCTATGATCTAGAAATGTTGGTAGAGAAGAAAATAATAGAGAGAGAAGAAAATAGTAGAGGGAGAGAAGAAAAGAAAAGAAAAGTTTGTATTTATACTTTTTTGTGGGCTGGCCCCAAGCAAAGAAATTGAATGGCAAACTTGTAATTTTTGAAAAAAAATTGGGCTAGCCCCAAGAAAAAAGTAATGTGCCCTTAGGCCCCGTTTGGTTCGCAGAATGGAATGGAAAGGAAATCAATTTCTTGTCATTTCCTTTCCTTTGGAAAACTTTAATTCCTATTAATTTTCCTTTTCGATGTTTGGCAATGTCAAGGAATTTAGAAAGGAAAGTAAATAATTCAATGTGGGAAAGTAATTCCTTGCTTGGATGGATGGAATCATTTTTTTCCCTAATTTTTCTTCCATTGGGAGTCACTTTCCTTTCCTCTTCAATTTCCTTTGGCACCCAAACATAGAAAACTATTCACTTTCCTTTTTCCAACCCGAAGATTCCGCGAACCAAACGAGGCCTTAGAATTAGCCTTTCTTTTTCTTGGTAGTGAAGAGTCTCACTATTGGATTGTAGGTATAGTGTATCATGGGCTTTATTTTGGGTCCAGATTATTGGGCCAGGCCTTAGTTTTCTTCAGAAATGAGTTGTGGGCCTGGTTAGTAGGTTTAATGATTTTTAGTATTATTAGCATAATTTAATGGGTTTTGGTCAGTGGGCCAGTGGTAGAAATAAATATATGGGTCCATTAAATAGGCTGGACCTGTGGGCTTGATTTGGGCCCTAAGGCCTTTGAGCTTATTGATATTAACGATGTACTAGGTATCTCGAGATGAGGTTCACCTTTATGTGAATTTGTTTGACTATATTTGTTTTTCTTTGGTTATTAATTAGAGTATGTTTTTTGTTTAGTTTTTGCTCTCTTTACAACTAGTGTTACTTCAATATCTGCCAATTTGAATTCAATTCACATAGTTAATGCAACAAACTTTAAGGACAAAAAAAGAAAGAATATCACTACAACAAAGATACATTTTTTATGACGGCTAAAAAGTATTATAAACGACTTTTTATAATGCTTTTTTCGTTAGCCCTTGGACGTTATAAAAAGTAGTGTTATAAATGTTTCTAAAAGCGTTATAAATGTGTTATAAATGTTCTGTACATATATGACACTCTTTTTCTAAAAATATTATAAATAACACAATCATATATAACACTTATTTTCCAAAGTGTTATAAATCAATTTCATATATATAACACTTATTTTCAAAGCGTTATAAGTAGAAAATCTATATATAACACTTAGTTTTCAAACTGTTACAAATGTATTGCACATATATATCATTTTTCAAAGAGTTATAAAAAACAGTACTCAATACTGCTCGATTTCAAAAGAATTTATACAAGAAACAACATAAATTATTTTAATATAAATTTAATAAACACTTAAAACATTCATTTCAAATAAAAATATCATTAATTTCGTTCCGAAAGTACACATCTTAATTACATTTTTACAAAATAGATCCAAATACATATATACTAGAAATCGATCAAGGCAGACTCTTGAGGGTGAACCGCACGACACCAGACTTCCGAACCTTCTTGTGACGGAGCAACACGGGGAGTCTGCGATTTCGAAACCTACAATTGACCTCATCTTATCCCAATCTAACTTGGCTCTGCATATTGAATATTCAAATTACGATGTTCATTTGTTAGATACAAAATCATTGAGTCCGTGGCACTATACTGAACAACAACAACATAATGCTTAACATCAAACATAAAATTAAAATCATAATGTTGATATCCTCAGCTAAGTATTCCAATACCATGCCATTAGCTATCATCTCAAGAGAAAAAATAAAGTATAAAGAGCACATAATGAATGGGAAAAAAAGAAACAAACAAATAGAAAATTAGATAGTTTATCTCAAGCTGTTGAGTATCGGGCCAGCCAATTATCCTCATATACATATAACAGGTAAAAATGAGATAGTTTATCTCAAGCTTTATTGCACAATACAGATACAATAGAGAAAGGACTCAACACTGACGTTTATGTGCCCAAGTATTATTTGGGGGGATGGGGTGTTATGTCTGATATATATATCCTCCACAGACATGTCGAGTCCCTCTGCTTCAGGAGTGTACCCAGTTTGTACTATACATGTAGATAGGTTATATGGCATAAATGACCATTTTAAAAAGAGAAAAAAAAAAAGAAGAGAAAAGAAACGTTCTACCATAGATAGGATATTCAGAGACCAATGTCATGTTTTACCATGTCCGTGATACTGATAAACCAGTGCCATATTATACCAAGATACTCAAAAACCACATGCAAGCAAGAATAGAAGCCATCAAGTTATGAATTAAGAACAAAAAGGTGTGTGGAGTATTCAAATGCCATTTTCATCCATGGTACACAAATGTGCCATGGGTTTCTACATGGAAAACGAAATCGGAAAGAAATATAATCATTTTGTTTTTTTTTTTTTTGGGTCTCCTTTCACTCGTTAGGAAGTCCTTATGTTTGGTGTATAGAACTGAATTGGGGACTGGATGATTAAATTAGGTAAGATGATACAATTAAAAAAAGAGGTAAGATGCATGATAATATAAAGATGGCCATCTTCTATGGCAAATAGTCATTTACAAAAGGCTCCAGAAAAGGAATTTATGAGCCATTTGTCTCAGAATATACAAGACCTACTAAAGAGGACCCAAAGGATAGTAGCTTACT
The DNA here is from genome assembly GCA_029216955.1 of Iris pallida. Taxonomy (NCBI): domain Eukaryota; kingdom Viridiplantae; phylum Streptophyta; class Magnoliopsida; order Asparagales; family Iridaceae; genus Iris; species Iris pallida. The sequence goes on along the minus strand of JANAVB010029447.1, from coordinate 9,042 downwards.
TTTCATTGGACTTTGAGTTTGGCCACAGAACAATTTTCGTTGTATAGCCAGATGATTATGGTGCTATAAAGACCTAAAATCTGACTGCTATAGCTCAAACCTAATTCAGCACCCAGGTAAATTAGGCTCAACTGATGAAACCAAATAGATGAAATAAAAAACCATCATCTCTAATTATAACATACGTGGTATTGTGGTGAATACCCATGTAACCCTTTGTATAGCCTATACCATTCGAGCCGAAACTCGAGCCAAAAAGAAATGTAAGGAGGTTGCCAACCAAATAGTTGAAATTATTAGAGAATTGTTATGGAACAATGATAATGGTGTCTTGACAAAGGAAAAGGGTTTTCCAAATGGATGTAATTAGAGTTGACACAATTTATAAAATACCAATCATGTAACATGTATTTGCATGGGCAAAAGGGACTTTACCAACCTTTAGTTTCTTTTATTTTGCCATAGGATAGTTAACACACAATCATATGTTGGCAATTTACTTCTGGTAAGGAATCCTTAGTCCACAAAACGTGTTCCAGTCATGATGTAACACTTTTCTTTAGATTTTACTTTTTTATGTTCAAAAAATGCCTCCCTTCTTTCTACACCAGAGAGAATTGAACGAAACAGCAAGTTAAAAGCTTTATTATTCTCAATCATAGGTCTAGCGAATATAATCACTAGATGAGTATCATTGAAGAGTTATAAGCTATGTTTCTCTCCTTTTATTATTCATGTCTTTTCTTTCTCTTTTTACTCAAACACACATCATGTACTGGCTTTTCCATCTCCAGGAGAATGTTTCCGATGAAAGTTATTAAAAGAGAATGACCTCGATACAAAAGTCCCACTAAGGAAAGAAGAAACAAAAATTATGTTCAGAACAATATGTGATGCACATTGATGAATATCTGTAACAAATAAAATCCACCATACACAAAAATATGAGGGCAGCTCACTGGTTACCAATGGAATCACTTAAGATTACAAAGGATTAAGATAACTGCGCCCTGTACTTCTAAAACTAACACTAAAGTATGTCAAACCTTGCAAGGATTTGACAGAACACCAATATAAATTGGGAGAGGGGAGGGGGACAGGAAACCCTTAAGTATTGTTGATAGTTAAAGTACTCGTCAGCCTCAATAAAATTTTGCTCTCGTGTCTAACCTTCCAAATAATAGGTTGCCACCAAAATAGAGACCATGTAAAAGGATTGATGTTTGAGTGTTAAGGAAATTGAAGCCTTAAAATTGCATAATAGTTGGCTTGTTAGATAGAAAGCATACCTTCTACTTCTTTTTCTTCTCATATAACAAATCATGAACCGGTTGGTCATTGGTAACCACAAAATCATAAAAATAGCCAATCAAGCAAGGATTAAAAAAAACTTCTGCAAAAAGGGTAGCACAGAGTGAGTTGGTGACATGCAAATACCACAAGGTCCAAAGGACTGCAACAGAGTGAACAGAGCAATGTAAAGGCACCTAAAAAACTACATCAAAAGCAACGACAATGGTATTAAAGACAATAGCACGACAGGAGACATCAACACGAATTTTCTAACTCGAAGAGTTTTACGAAGGTCAAAGGGGCACTTGCCATATGGTGGAGCTTATGATGTAATTTTAAGAGGGAATTTAGCATGAACATTGACAAAAAAAAAAAAGCCTAACTAAAACAGAGTAGAAGTATGCTATTATAAATTTAACCTGCCCTCATCAAACAGAGGCCATCTGCGGGCCCAAAATTACACACAACTTCCCCTTTAAAGCAGGTATAATTAAACTAGTAACCACCTCTTTGGAGGGTAACATACTAAAATCTTAAAAATAAGGAATTGTTTTTTTAATGACCAGAGCGTCCTTTGGCAAGCATTGTTTGAAAAGAATGCTACCCAAAAAAAGAGAACAAATTGCATTCTTTTGGTGAAGCAGAAACTACAAAAGTCCATTTTGTATACACATTTTTAAAGAATTTAACAGATAAACAAACACCTAAAGCAATGTAAATAGCTAATTCATGTGGGGTAATGGCACAGAGAACAAAAGAATCATACAGGCATAATGGGTGTAAAATTGTGTAATGTATGTGCACAAGTGTAACCTCGTGCATGAAGCATGTGCGACGCCACAAACAGAGAATGAGAGGGTGGAGAGACATTTAAATAGGAAAAGACAGAAAAACGATAGCCCGCTGCAGTAAAATACAAGTATAATAAATACAAGAAACTAATAAAGGGAATAACAAGATAGAACTACTAGAAATAATCAAGTTAATTACGTCAACACAAGTGCAACAAAATCACTATAAGTGGATAGAAGTTTACCAGATTTCTATTAGGCGGGTGATTAAATTTGCAAGTCATTCCAAATCTACAAAGGCCAGTCCTGATGTAATAGGCACATTCTGGCTCTCCTGGACGATCAGCATAGGGTCCAAATTCCATGGTTTCCTTCCCTCATATTGGCCACGTTGCCTCTGCAATGCAACAAAAAATGTTGCCAGGTTTGTATTTCATGCGAAGCACAAGATCAAAATTGGTAGAAGAAACACTTGACAATTTCAGCATAATTTTTGATAGTCTTTCTATCGAATGACCTTCTGTGCAATAAAAGAAAGAAGAAGAAGAAGGAGGAGGAGGAGGAGGAAGGACAGTAATCTAGGACTTCTATGCAGTAAAACTTATGTTTCTTCGTCGTAGTGGTCGATCGAGAAGAGAGATTCGTACCTAGGGATGTCGTAGTGGTTGCTCTCGACCCCTGATCTTCCCGAGTGCGGTGGATGTTGCTCCTGTGGTTGCTCTCGACCCCTGATCTTCCCGACTGCGGTGGATGTTGCTCCTGCTGTTGTCGACTCTGTCATCGACTAGAAGATACGCACAAGGAGTGGTGATGTCGACACCACTGGTGCTCCATTTTGTGTTGTGGGGTTAGATTTCGGAGGATGGAGGGTTTCTAGGGTTAGGGTTTGGGGGATTTAGGGGGTTATCTTTCTTTTTTTTCTTCCAACAGGTACATATCTGGTGATCTGGCTATCGCCTGACTCGAACCCCCAATACGTTATCAACCGGAAAAAATATCGAACAGAAGGAGAAGAAGATGATGGTTGAAGATGAGCGGGCTGAGATTTAGGCAAATATTTGTTTTGGAAATTATTGTAACACTAGAGTATAACTCCGTGATAAGAGCATCTACAACCCTATTGTATTATTTTGTGTTGTGAATCTTAGGTGGCATGGAACACAGGGTTAATTAGTTGTCCCCCCCTAAGTTTTGTACATATTATGGTAACTGTCCCCGTTCTTTTAAAATTAAAGAATACCCCCCTGGGTTCTTAACGACCGTCAAACCCGTCAACATATTAATTTTTTCTTTTAATTGTTTCATTTTTCCTTTTTACTCAAAGACGAAAATGCCCACTCCATCCTTGCCGGCAGCACCGTGCCGCCGTCTCCCACAAAAGCAGCATTTTTTTTTCCAAATAAGGCAACGAATTGAATGTGTGCCAGCCGACCAGCTGGTCCGAGGAGTTGCAGGCGGGACCCTGAACAGGCACGGGCAAGTTCTCCTCCTTGTCCTTCTCGTCCTCCTCGCTCTTATCGTTTCGAGCCGACGGGTTGGAATCCCCAGAATGGGCGAGAATTCCGACGGAGACGGCTCCCATCCACTTCACCTTCTGGATCTCGTCGAAGAGTTCCAAGCTATGCATGTTGCTCTCGTCGGTAAAGACGACGATGCCGTCCAGCTTCCGATCCCTCACTTCCCTGGTAATTAATTTGTCAGTCATTTCCTATGAAACTGAACTCGAAATCAAACGACAACAAGGAGAGAGAGAGAGAGAGGAGAGAGAGAGACCGAACCTGAGGGCACGGATCCGCATCTCCGCCTCCATCCGGTGCCGGTGGGACCACTCGACGGGCATCTCCCGATCGAAGCCGAGGTGGATCGCGTTGAGCTTGGAGCGGGTGAGTAGATCGGCGGTCTCGTTGGAGGCGCCGCCGACCTCGACGACGATCCAGGTGAGGGGGTAGGGGACGAGGGAGAGGGAGTGGACGAGGCCGGTGAGGTGGAGCGCCTGGAAGGTCCTGGAGTAGGTCGGAGTCACGGCGAGGACTGGCCTGGGGCTCCTGGCGGCGGCGTCGTACCGGGAGAGCTGCTCGGACTGGACGCGGCGGAGGATGCGGTGGGCGCGGGCGGTGTCGGAGGGGTCGGGGTGGGGGTTGGGGCGGATGAGGATGCCGTGGCGGCCGACGACGACGTGGGAGGTAGGGGAGGTGAGGTTGGGGAGGAGAGGGGTTGATCGATTTTGCCAGCTTCGTCTGGTTTGGGGCTTTCAGTTATGACAGGTTGAAGAAGAAGAAGAAAATGGAGGGAAGTCCAGGGGTATCCATGTCCAAAACATATGTAATAGAGACAACCGTTGACGGGTTTGACGGTCGTTAAGAACTCAGGGGGGTATTCTTTAATTTTAAAAGAACGGGGACAGTTACCATAATATGTACAAAACTTAGGGGGGGACAACTAATTAACCCTGGAACACAAGACAATGTCTTGTATAGATGGCATGATTAATTTATAAATAATAATAAGTTTAAAAAGTCATCTCCAATGCAAAAGTATTGAGAAGACAATACAAAGTAATTTTTTACAACTTTCAAGACAATTTTTACTCTTATACTTCTTTCTATAAACATTTTTATTCACAAATGATGGTGTGGACATAAAGACAATGTGAAGTGTATTGTCTAGATCTAAACAACCAACTTCACATTGTCTTTGTCATATCATTGTCATGTCAACTCCACACTTTATTTCACATTTGTATTGGAGAAGTACTTTTGAAAAGAAAAAAATGGTTGTCATTCCTATGTGGCAACCATTTTTTTCAAACTCACAATAGGGTTGGAGACACTCTAAAAATGCATTATATATACTAGTCTACATGTACGTGCTTTGCACGTATTTTAATTAGAATATCATAATGTCAGTTGTAGTCTTTTCGTCTTTTCCAAGTGACTATTCATGTGTTTGTGCTTTATTTTTAGAGTCCATTTTTGTTCACCCACCAAAACCATAGTGTTCGTTCACCCCCATCACATAGAGACATGTGGCAAATTTTAAGTCAAACCTACTTTGGGAATGTACAAAACCACTCTCAAAGTAGTTTTAGTTGTCACATGTCTCCATGTGATAGTGGGTGAACAAACATCATAGTTTTGGTGGGTGAACAAAAATGGACTCTTATTTTTACAATGCCAAGAGATTCGAAGTAATTGTTTTCTTTAATTTTCTATTAAAAATAATAGCCTTTGGAAAATGGTAAGGACAGAAAATTTATTACCATTGAACATGAAAAGTTATATGAAAAAATGAAACTTCATAGCATGCAAATTTTATTTTTTGACTGTTAAACATAAATGACATGCAAGTTGACATAATAATATCATGTTTATAAAATACTCAAGGGTATTTTAGGAATTCAAAAGTTTCACCACCAAGTTTTTCTATTATATAGTAGAATAGATAACACTTTTTTCCATACTAGTAAATGCACGTGCTTTGCACGTATAATATATTCTAATGTATAATAGGAAAACTTTGTGTGAAACTTTTAAATTCCTAAAATATCCTTAAGTATTTTATAAACATGATATTATTATGTCAACTTGCATGTCATTTATGTTTAAGAGTCAAAGTAATAAAGTTTGCATATTATGAAGTTTTCTTTTTTTTCTATACAACTTTTCATGTTCCAATGGTAGTAAATTTTTATGCCATTACCATTTTTCAAAGGTTATTATTCTCAATAGAAAATTTTAAAAAAAAGAACAAATTTAATTCGTAATCTCTTAGCATTGTAAAAAGAAAGCACAAACACTTGAATAGTCACCTGAAAAAGACAAAAAGACGACAACTGACCTTATGATATTCTAATTAAAATACGTGCAAAGCACATACATGTAGACTAGTACATATAATAAGAATAATATCCAATTACAATGTGGTTAAGGTGGAAGATATTCTTCTTATTTGGTTGAGTTCGATTCTCCATGTTGAATATATATAACAAATTTAATTTTTTTCAAACAATTTTTTACATAAATTTTTTTTTTAAATAAAATGGATTAGACAACTCACTTTTGAGCCGTTTTGAAGTCTCGTTATATAGTATAAGATAGACGTTATAATAAGTCGAAAACTTCTTCAAACTGTTATAGTAAGCTATATTTATGAATCTTTATAACATTTCTATATAGAACGTTTTAATAACACTTTTGCCAGCGTTATTAAAATATATTTTTCTTGTAGTGATATACAGAAGTTGGTAAAGGTCCATCTAAAAAGAAAAAAACAATATGAAACTATGAATTATTTCTTTTGTGAGAAGCTGGAACACATTCAGAAATGTATAAAGTACCACGCATGGTGTGCAAAAAATGTACATTTTTTAAATTTGGTCTGTTTTGAGGTTAATTTAGCTTCGGTATCTAGAAATACATGGTGGTTAGATTCTAGTGCTACTACTCGTATTAGTGTTTCTGGACAAGGTTGCCTGGGCTACAGAAAACCAAGTGATGGTGAAAGACACATCTATCTGGGTGACGATAAGTCGATAGAAGTGGAAGCAATACGATATTTTAGGTTATTATTAGAAACCAAATATTATTTGGATTTGATAGACACTTTTATTGTATCGTCTTTTAGACGAAATTTAGTTTCAGTTTTTTTATTGGACAAATCTGGTTGTCATTGTTCATTTGGAAATAATAAGTTTAGTCTATCTTTAAATTTAAATATTGATGGTAACGGTTCCTTTAATGTTTATAATAACCTATATTCACTCGAAACTTTGCATCTTGCAATGAAACCTTGTATGTTGAGTCACGTGGTACTAATTAAACACAAATTTAACAATGAAATTCAATCTCATTATGGCACAAGCAATTGTGTTACATCTCTAGAAATAGAGTTGAATGACTTGTGTCCGATGCGATTTTGGATTTCCTTGACTTCACAGACTCTAATGTCTGTGTTGAATGTGTAAAGGGAAAACAGACCTGTCACTACCCGTACCCGAATAATTAGGTACGACTCGGATCACGCCCGGCCTACACTATCATGGACAACAGTAGTCAGATGTCTAAACCTTATATCTCATCAAATCATATTGTTGATTACTCTATCACAACATTTATAGTACGTGCTCTGTGACAAGATTACCATATCATCCACTATTTGCAGTTATTACAAGCCTTTTACAATAGATCTCTGGAGATAGATCCGATAAAGAATAAAGGCAACTCTATACATCTGCAATACAATGTCATCTCAAATCAATAGTCCTATACAATCATATATCTAAAGTCCCTCAGGATAAGTCTCCTAGTCCTGGCCAGCTTCTGGAGTGGTCTCCAACAACGGGTCTCCCTGTGGTCTATAGAAGTTAGGATAGGCTTATCTCAATCTCACATGTAATGTCAACGATCCAGTAAGGAAATGAGCAAAGTACAGTACAACCCAACAATACTCACCAACGAGATGCAATAGGATATATATAACAAAGCAAGTAAAATAGTAAATAGACTGAAAGATATCTGGACTCATGCATGTCACAACCCGCACCAAGTGTAAGAGAACGAGACCATGGGTACGTCCAGCCTACGCCACAATGTCGACAGTAGAACTCTGTCCTAGGTCTCAACAATAGCTAACACAATATAATGTACCTGTCCAATATATACTCTCCAAACGGAGGACGATCTCAGAAAGATACAACTCAATCACAAAGCTAAAGAGGAATAACAGCACGATTTGGATAGAAGGATATCAAGTACGATACAACCAGAATAGAAATAAGTTAATTGTTAGCATTACATCCCAAAGTAGAAGTACTATTTATATACAACTCATGAAAGATAACTGAAAGCAAAACCAGACAACGTCGGAGCAAACTATTCCAAGCACTACTGGTGTCTCCTCCAGGCTAGGTGGATCCTCCAAGTTCTCTGTAAAATTTTGTCAATGTATCAAGTCAGGATTGGAGCGAATACATAACTCTGAAAGCAGTTTCAATGCATGGTAGAAAATATAGAACTAGTAATAAAATATAATACATGATGTGCTGTAAATGAAAGTACATGAATACAGGAAATAGACAAAGAAACTGAGTACATGAATAAGATAGAGAATCTGTGAACTGTAATTAAATATAGGTATTTCAGAGCACAAGATGGTTATGTGATTGGTTTAGGTTGCACATGAGTAATCTACGGTAACTCGATTATACGTGAGGGTATAATCGACATATACATGAGTACACTAGGGGAATTTAATCACATAACCACTTCTACTCCCCCTACCCCAATCAATACATAAGGATCCGATCATGTTACGTTACGTACATGATTGTTAGTTTGAACATGAAACACATGTGAGCACATGAGAGTACATGAGAGCACATGAGAGCACATGAGTATACATGAATATAATACGAATACAAGGAGTACTCGATGTACATGGTAAAGTACATGAACATGAAATACCGATGCACTCGTTAAGGTGATAACATCTCATGACAAGATCCATATAGTACTGGTCTGTGTTAACAATGTGTCAGCATCAAGTAAAGTAGTCTAGAGCAGGCAATATAGATACTATCATGAATAAAAATTAATAGAGAATGTACTCGCATGATATCCTGAGCAACTGATGTGTATCGGTGTCCGAACTGGAGTCATAGAGACCTATGATGAGAATTACAGGTTACAGAGTGTTCTAATTTAAGCAGTTGATCAAAATATGATATCTACATGCTGCTAGGCCTCTTTTAGATTAGAAAGTCAAACTTGGGTCAACTCTAGTCAAACTGAGTCAAAGTTAAGTCAAATGGTCAACTTTGGTTCAACTTGGTAAGTTTTAGCCTATCTAGGATTTTTGGGCTAAGTGGACTATTAGCTAGGCCAATGTAGCATCACATCCACAATCCAATATAGGTTAAACTATCTAGAACCAAACTCTAGGGATATGAGTTATGGAGTTT
>JANAVB010029446.1:0-40024 GCA_029216955.1 Iris pallida | reverse complement strand
ATCCCAAACTAATTTATACTACACAACCTATATAGGGTCTTACCATATCCTAAGTATCATCTATGTATACAAGGACTAAATATATACAAGGCTAATCAAGCATATGGATTGGCTAACTTATATGAGAACTGGACACCATAACATGGACAGGATATCAGGCCGTCACTTGAGGGTAAACTTGTAGACGCCCAAATTATACACTGAAACTAGGCTGGCACAAGGCCTTTAATGTGCAGCCAGAAGCACAGTTGATGTCATTATGTGAGTGAAAAGAATTGCAGTTATATATGGTGCAGAATTCAAGGCTTAGTCCATTCCTGTATCATGTTATTATTTAACCTATGCGGGAAGATTCAAGTCGTAGCGACATCTCTCCTAATGCATGATGGACAGTCACTGTGGGAAATGCTCAATCCATATATTGAGATATGTGGAAGATTGTTTGGTCTTTTGCCTTTAGACTAAGAAAGATAGTCCCACATCGGCTACACCAAATGGTAAGTATCTCAATATAATGCTTTGCTTTGTGTTGAGGTGTGCACATGAGGTGTGGTAAGGCACAAGTATGTGCCATGTGAGAGTATTTTTCTAGAAGAAAAAGGATTAATTCCAACAAGGATGCAAGTTGATTTTTGTTGTGCGGACTCGGACTCGGACACGGACTCCAGGATGTCTCGTGCATGCACGAGAGTGTTCGGGGGGTAGGCGTGGACTGGCACACTTCTATGCTGATTGTGGGATGATCTAAAATATCAAACTCTATTTTTGAGTATTGGTAATTTAGTCGCACATCGGATAGGAGAAGTGGTAAAGTCTCACTCCACTCTATATATATAGCCCCTTTGCATCATTTGAAAGATGCCAAGAAGAGAGTTAAAGGAGTCCGTAAATTCCAGGAAGCACGTTCAAGTCTCAAATATTGACTGACGAGCGTTCCAGAAGTTCTTTAGAATTGCTGGTTCCTGAAAGCGGATCTTATATAGGCGAATCTTGCTTTGAGCAACGATGATCTGATCATCCAGCAAAGCTGTATTTCTCTTTCTTCTTTCCTTCTCTTCTTCTCTGATAATCAGAATGGACTTTCGTCGCTGCTGCTGCTAGCAACTCGATTTGTACCTTCCTAAAAGAAGCTCTACATTCGTTTGCTGTTGTAACGAAATCTCTTTAGATTTTCGTTACCCAGAATCCTCCAAGGATCTCTGTAGTGCACCTTCTTTGAAGTGTTGCTACGAAACGTTGTTGCTATTTTGGCAACTGTTTCATTCTCTGTTTTCCATCAAAATTACGCTTCGAAAATAACAATTCGGTAATAATTGTTAGCATTTTAAGTAGATGATTAGCGTTAATTGATAGATTAATAGATTTAGAATTATCGACTACGGTAATTAAGAATAATGTCGTATTAAGTTATTTCAATTATGGTTTCACTATTATCATTAATTGATAAATTTAGCTTCAAATAATAATTATATAGCAAAAAACGTATTTTTATATTATAGGCAAAAATCTTATATATTTTATTTTAAGTAAAAATGCGTATTTTAGTATTATTAACCATTATTTTATGAATAATGTCGTATTAACGTTAATTTCAACAATTATAGTATTTTTGCCATAATTTTATTTATTACTATAAAATGATAAATTAGTATCAAAATAATTAATTTTATAGCAAAAGTATATTTTAATATAGGAAATGATATTTATAGGCCAAAAATCGTATATTCATGTTTTTAGGTGAAAAAATGTTTATTTTCGTAATTTATCCATTTTTATGCTAATAAAGTTTATGGGAATGAAAACTAGAAATGATAACGTATTTCTAATAAAATTGTAATTTTACTAAAATAAAGTTTTACGTATATTTATTATTAAAAGTGATTATTCTTTACAAAGAAAAGTATAGAAAATACTTCGTAAATGTTTATTTAGAAAATTATTAAATTAGATTTCAAATATTTCGGATTTACACAAATTTACTATTAAAATAATGTTCAATAAAAATCACTATTATTTGTGATAATATTCCAAAATATATTATTTTACCGTCCTATTTACAAAATACTAATAAATAATTTTTACCAAAATTACATATTTAATTATTAGTTTCTCTAATAAGAACGCCAAATGTCTATAGCTAGCGTAGTCTTACGTTAGGTTTGTTAGCCAATCTTGGTTTAAGTTCTAAGGACAGATTATTGTTAATGTAGGTTCGGATCCCTGAACCCTAGCTGTTACCCTTCTAGCTATTGCCTTCAACACCGAGGAACATCCAAGACAAGTTTTATATCTTTCATGTTACGTTTTATTTAATAATTAAATGTACTGCAGTAGAAGAATGTATTGTAGTGACACTGATTCACAGTGGATCCCTCTCGGACTCCACATCGATGAATGGATTGATTGATTGCCTCATTGACTCATTGATTCGGAAATTGATTGGGGGCGTAGTATAACATATGTGAACAAATTAAGCCATTGTTTACCGATTGGGGATCTCGCTCTAACCCTACCGCACAGGGGGTTGAGCCGTACCGTATACTATCGTTTTGGCCAGAATGCTAGTATACATATTGCCTCTATCCAGCAAGTCACATATTCCGTTATATATTCAAAACACTATTATAGAATTGCATCATTGTAGTTCCTGAGAATATTGCCTGCTATCTTTTTATTATTATCTAGTAAAAATATAATGTTTTCAAACTGTCTTGCATTCATTTATTATTATTTTAGAATGTTAGATGTGGAAATATGTTCTTGTTCCCTCCTGACTGGAGACCAACATTTTTAGGTGACTGCGACGACGAAGATCATGCATTTAGCTCTTTCTACAGACCTGGTCCGAACCCTGACGAGGTAGCTGAACCTGACCAGGGAGCCCCAGAGTTTTAGTTGTACCTCGGTTTTTTTTTTTTTTTTGCTGCAATAAAGACCATGTAATAATTGAATGCTTGTTTTGTTTGTATTTCTCATTTCAGACTAGTTTTCAGATTAACAAAATGTTAGTGCTTTCCGCTTTAGTTTTGTCTGCTTGTGTTCACTGCTTGATACAGCTTACTGCCGCCGTCTCACAACGGTGCATGCTGGACATGATCCGACTAGACCCATTGTATTGGGATCGGATCGTGACAGTATATTCTTAACACTGATGATATAAATATTTAAAGAGTGAAAAAAATACCAACAATTTATGCACGAATTGTATAATCAAATTGTGGCATAAGTATACGCATCTATTAATGAAAAAGATAATCTATAATACTTTATAAAAAAAAAGGTATAAAGGTAAGCTGATGTCCAATTAGATATTATAATAAACATATAACCACCGATTTTTCAAATAACTTTTACAAACCACTAATTAGAACGAACTCAGCAAGGAGAGGTCTAACCTTTCTGGCTAGGCGGCGTTCTCGGGATTAAATCGCGAGGAGACGTGAGTGTGTAAAATTAAAGATAGTGGACCCAAAAGGCAGCAACGCAATGTGCACGAAGTCTCGTGCATTAGCCTGGCATCACAAAAAAAAGTCTCTAATTAGTAAGTGGTAACCCAACTTCTAATAAGCACATCTCTAATTATAAGATGAACAAACACCCTCCAAGTATTTTATAACTTTTCAAAAATTATAGTACGACTTCATTAAAAAAAAAATCATAAGATAACTTAAGAAATATACCACGAAATCCATATATTATTTGCCCCTCCTCGAGGGCAATTGTAAGCTTGATTATCCATTCCCTTCTCTTGATTTTGTTTACATTCTTAAATGAGGCTGATTTGGCCTTTTTTTTATTTTACCTTTGTATGATTTTTCAATCTTTGAATTCAATTCCCCCCCCCCCCCCCCCCCCCCCCCCCCCCCATTTTATTGAAATTTCTTGGTTGGAGGATCAATTACATCTAGGATTTGTATCTCCACTCCCAATTGAACCAATAGAAACAATGATTTTTGGTAGGGGTGAGTATTCGGTTCCAACCGAACCGAATAACCAAAAATCGAATTGGACCGAAACCGAATAAGCAAAACCGAAACCGAACCGAACCGAAATTAAATCGGTTTGATTTTCGGTTTATTCGGCTTTTGGATTTATTTGTATTTTTTTGTTAATATATATATATATATATATATATATATATATATATATATATATATATATATAAACTAAATTTTCTTATTCGGTTTTCGGTTTTGGACCGAAATCGAAACCGAAAACCGAAAACCGAAATCCAAACCGAATAAAAAAAATTTAGTATTTTCAAAACCAAAAACGAACTGATTTTTTTTTAAACCGAACCGAATCTCTTATTCGGTTCCGATTTTCGGTTCAAAACCGAATAATGCTCACCCCTAATTTTTGGCCCATTCCCATAAACTTAGTATTAGCCTTTGAAAAGTTACTCCATGTTTTAGGGAGAGCATGAATGCCAAAGAGTTGGTGCTTAAGTTATAGAAGGTAACATTTTGCTTCCTTAAAAGCTGGCAGTTACCACATGAAAGAAAGTTATGATAATAAAACGTTACTGGTGCAAGTTTCTAGGAAACAAGAACTTCTTGATATGTATGAATCAAATCACTCCCCACTTGGCAATTTGCTTATGTTCTTCCTATATATCGAGTCAATAACTGTTTTTAGAAACAAGAAAATTTGTCCTCCTTATTTCTCCAAAGGAGAAGACTTCCCAAAAAATTGTCCAATTTATGAGTAAGATTCCTTCTCAATTATCACTCAAATGAGTTATTTCCCCTCTAAATGATTCAAAAATAATAGTTACATTTCCGCGATAAGATAGATAATCCATAGTTCCATTTCCATATGTAATATAATTGACGATATTTCTTTTTCTAATTCGTGCCCAGAATTATGATTATGATTATGATTTGGTTTTGATTTTAAAGTTTATAAGATCCCTCCTTGCTATTTTCAAATAGAAGGGCAAATTACATGACAGATGGTCGACTCTAACGTCAATAAGGAATTTAGAATTTTTCTGGTTTTTATATGGGACTCGTATTGATTTGCTGGTTTTAGTGTTAACAACGTCCATTGCTAATTTTGAACCTGCCATTCTTGAACTAATTGACCCCCTTCCAAATTTATGCTAATGTACGTATATATGCCGATGAGCAATCCTCAGGTCGATCTGTGTAGGCACAAGTTGTTCAAAACCTGCACAGAAGACCTCCGATCTCGCCGGCGACCGAGGCGATGGAGGACGGCACGGGGGGACCGGTCCGCAAGCCTGCGAGCTTCGCAACGCAGGCAGACGCGCTCTTCAGGAAGAACGCCACCATCCTGGTACTTGTTCATTCATTGTTCATGAGCTTTTTTTTTATTTTTTTGCTTTAGTGCATCACTACAAAAAAAAATAGCGACGGACTTAGCGACAGATAACGTTCCGTCGATAAGTCAGCGACGGATTCACGATGGATTTATCCAAGTAAAAAATATTAATATTTTCGTCGCTGGCCCGTCGCTGACTCGTCAAATAAACGTAGCAACGGATTTGTTTTCGTCGCTGCGAAGCATTTTATTTCCACGACGACTCCATTTTCCTCATTCCGAATGAAATGATATCCATGCAATATCTTTCCTTGATCCGTTGTTCATGCATGCAGAGACGCAACATGCGGAAGGACATGAAGCTCTTGATGGTCCCGATCGTTGTCATGCTCCTCCTCGCGGTCTACAATCGGTGTATGGACAGTTGGGAGGCGAAAAGAGGGGCGGAGATGACGACGGTCCGTTGCGAATGCCGAATGTGCACGGAGGAGAAGAAAATTTGCCCGGCCGGTTGCAAGATTGGCAGCGCAGACCTCGGCGGGGGGTACGCCGTTTGTCCGGAACCACATCCGACCAAGTGGCCGGCACTCTTCCAGGTGCCGACAAATCGCGCCACCCACAACAGATCTGCAGCTTACGGTCTCCCCTACTCGGACCTTCCCGACGCTTCCTGCAGCCGAGACGGCACCTGCCCGGCCACCGTTCTGGTCACCGGGAGGAACCGGACTTTGGCAAAGAGTACGCTTCCGGTTCTCTCCCTCTCTTTCAAAGGGTGTAATTTTGTGTTTGCACAAAATACACCCTTTTGAAAGGCTTTTTTTTGTGCGCGCGCACACACACACATATATATTGATGCTGGTGTCCGGCGTAGTACTCAATGTTTTTTTTTGCATATATTATATATATATATTATATATATATATATAATATATATATAATATATAAACCGATTTAGGTTGGCTAATTAAGAATGTGAATAATACGCTCTTCTGAAGGACGTATTTTTTAACGGTTAATTTTTTTCTTATCGCAGAGACTATCTAAAAATATTTTATATCTGAATTTTAGCTATGAAAATGGGGTTTAGTGATGGATTGAATTTAGTGACGAAATTGGACTTTCAGTGACAAATTAAATTTTTAGTGACGAAATTTTACTTTTAGTGACGAATTTCATAAAAATTATTATGCACAAATAAGCCATTGGAAGAACATTTTTGCTCAAAATATTCCCTTCGAAGGCGTATTTCTTAATTTCAATTTTTTAACCGGTGAATCGTTTAATACGCCTTTTCGATAGACGTTTTGGATCTCAAAATAAAGTTTATGCAAGCTTCATACTCTGAAAACAATATCCGTAAACTTTGATGCTAAATATGCAATTTTTTATTTTGTTTATCACTTGTCGGAGTACGATAGATACACGATGACATGAACATGACACCACGTGTGTCCTAACGCGTTATGGAGTGCTCGATGTTTTGTTGGTGTCATGACAACCTATTTTTTGAGGGCTATATTTTTTTTATTTTTTTTTGGAAAAATCGTGACAGGATTGGGGATAAATTTGTTCCGCAAACGCTTCAGGGGGGCTTCGGATTCTTTGGATCCTCTGACGGTTTCGTCCAAGTATATACTGGTAATTAAGCAAATGATCCACATCTAGCTAACGCTAAGCAAGTCTCTTAATTATTATTTTTTGAGAGAATTAATTAAGGGGCATCGATTAATCTTGAATTTTATTATTTGAGTGATTTTCTTGCAGGGAACTTCATCCGAAGAGAAACTGAAGAATTATATGCAGGAACCAGCATTTGTAACATTCGACTCTCCTTTATACATTGTTCAGCGTAGATGCCAACCAGGTTTCGCATTCCCTCTCTCCATCAACAATGATGGACTAACACTCACAAAAGGTAGTATAGTTGCCAAAATTTTATAGTTTTCACCTCTTCTATAAATATAGGGAAAATACACCTTGTACTAGAATTTTTGACTGAATTCTCACAAAGCTAGCGAAACAACAAACCCGCCACGCGAGAGCCAAACAAGATCCAAACAAAGTATATATGTACTGGTGACTTCGTCATCCGGACAAATTTTCAATCTCTGTTACAACAACAATACAAGATTGATACCATTATGTTTAAATTTATTTCCAATTCAACCCTCACAAATCTCAAATACGGTGATGAAAAGATAACGACGAGATTGCTCCCTACAGTATTCAACGACGAACAATCTTTCTGAACGAAATTGACGGTCCTATATGAACATAATATGTTCTCTCTCCAACCATCTTGAAGTGCGAGGCTACTAATGAAAGAGTAGCCCCCTAGACCTCAATGAGCACTCACCAATTAGCAATTCCCTTAGCCTTCCTTAAATAGACTAAAAAAAAATCCTAGCTCAAGCTCTAAGCTAGCCAACAACCAATCATGATCATCTAGATTGGATCAAAGGCCAAAACTGTCGCTGAAATTTTGCACTAGACAAATTTACATAGCACCGGGGGTACACTGGTAATAAAATGGCACTCTATTGCTAGTATACTATGTGCACACAAAAGGTACTGAAAATCCTTTGCCGAATACCGTTGTTTCTGGTTCTGACACGATCTCAACTCCCGTCGATACTTCACGATATCCCAGACTATACCATTGTTACTGGCTCCAGAGGCGGAACTAGGATTTTGGAGTATGGTGGGTAAGCTAATGTTACTCTGAGGTTCTAATTTTTTTTTTGCTAAATTCGACAAAAGTTCCTTTGTAAATTCGATGATTCGGTAGAATTTTTCTTGTAAATTTATGCCAAAATTTGTAACGTTTACTTATTGATAATTTTTGGCCAAAAATTTTTATTATCTAATGTTTGTAATGAGAGAAAATTACACCGAAATGGATGGCAATGGACAACAAGCTGCGCCGTCAGTCCTTTTTGGATGCAAGTTGAGAATGTTGACCTAGGTACACCATCTGGTCCCCCTTTAATTCATTCCAAAAAAAAATGCTTATTTTTTGGACTGCACTGGGCTACAAGCTTAATGTACCTCCGCCCCTCTTAGACTGCTTCTGACACGATCTCAACTCCCGTCGACGCTCCACGATATCCGAGACTATACCATTTGTTTCTGGTTCCGGCACAATCTCAACTCCCGTCGGCTCTCCACGATATCGACCCCAGATTGCACGACCGGTACCCTTGAACAAGGCTGGATTTCCCGACAATTTGTCTCGGAGATTCACCGACGCTTGATTATTGTATGCAGAGGTTACGTGTGTGAAAGGCTGGAGCTGTGGCGCGACAATAGTTCGGCTATAAACAACGTGGTGCGGTACTCGGGCAGTGAGAGCGACGAATACCTTGCAGGTAGGTCCGTGCATCACTCTGTGTACTGCCAGTGCATGTATATATGTTTTTATAGTTCTGCAGTTAATATAATAGGCTAATTATATGGACACAGCCAAAAGTGATCGGAACTAGTCTATTTTTTCAATTTTTTGGCAGTCCAGTCTGTATACTGGACTGTCCAGTTTCTAATAAGGACTGCCCACTTTTCTGACAGTCTAGTCTAGTCTGTAGACTGGACTGTCAGAAAAATGGGTCCTAGAACTGCCATAATGGGATAGCCTCGATCACTTTTGGTTGTGCCCATATAATTAGCCTATATATGATTATGAAAGCAGTGAGTACTGTACTAACAGATATTCTGATCTACATTGTCGCGCAGCTTATGATTTCTTGAACACTGACGAGAAGAACTTCAATGTCACTGTTTGGTACAGAGATGCCCGCTATCCCGATGAGCTCACTCCACTGCGAATTCTTCGTAAATTGAACGCGGTATATGCATGTTTACTTTACCGAAATTTCATCGGAAAACTAGGTTGTCTATGGCTATGATGACATATATAGAGACGGGGCGGATCAAGAAATATATATTGGAGTGGGTTAGAGTGGATTGGGGGGGGGGGGGGGGGGGGGGGGGGGAGGGGTGGACTAGTGTAGGCTAATTTCAACAAAAAAAAAATTAAAAAAAAATATATAGAGAGAGAAAGAAAGAAGAAAATAAATTTTGGTGGGCTCTACCTGGATCCGTCCCTGTATAGACACCCACCATGAGAGGTCCTGAAATAATTTGAACATACTTCTACATAGGGGTGAGCATTATTCGGTTTTAGACCGAAAATCAAACCTAACCGAACCAAATAAGAGATTCGGTTCGGTTTAACAAAAAAAATCGGTTCGGTTTCGATTTTGAAAATACAAAAAAAAAAAATTATTCGGTTTTGGGTTTCGGTCCAAAATCGAAAACCGAATAAGAATTATACAATTATGTAAATACTCTGAATCTATGCATATGTTTTGAAGCTCAACATCGATAATTTAATAACTAGTTTAACTTTGTGTGAAACTTTGAAATACAACATTTATGTGTATAAAAATTACCATTTTAATATAATGTAACCACGATATCAACTTTGGACATGACCCATTAAACAATATAAATCTTTAGCCGAACAAACCGAATTGCTTATTTTGTTCGGTTTGGTTCAGTTTTGGTTTTTGGCTAATTTGGTTCGGTTTCGATTTTGGATTTTAATAATTTCGGTTTATTTCGGTTTTGACTATTTCGATTCAGTTGAAATCAAACAAACCGAACGCCGACCCCTACTTCTACAAGTGTATGATACATATGATTTTCAAATTATTTTTACTTTCTGGATCAACCATGGATAATGAGTGATTGTAACTTTGAATATGTACATGTACAGGTCTCGAATTCATACCTCCAACACTTGAAGGGTGCTCGTGTCGAGATGCTGCTTGAATTTGTAAAGGAAATGCCTAAAGGTCGAACATGGGGTGCTATAAACAGGCATATACCTCAGTTAAATCCAACCATCTTCACATGGACCATTGAGCTATTACTCCCGGTAAGCCTAAAATAAATGCAAGGATATCGATCGCAATCCTCTTTTATTTATACTAGTCTACATGTATGTATTTTGTACGTATTTCAATTAAAATATAAGGTCAGCTACCATCTTTTCAGGTGACTATTCACGTGTATGTGTTTTTTTTTTTATAATGTCAAGGGATTATAAGTACAAATTTTGTTCTTTTTTTTTTAATTTTCCATTGAGATAATAACCTTTGGAAATATGATAAGGACATAAAAATTTATTACCATTGGAACATGAAAAATTGTATAGAAAGATGAGACGTCATAGCATGCAAACTTTATTGTTTGACTCTTAAACATAAATGACATGCAAGTTGACATGACAATATCATGTTTATAAAATACTGAAGGGTATTTTAGGAATTCAAAAGTTTCACCTCCAAGTTTTCCTATTATATAGTAGAATAGATATATACTAGTAATATATGTACGTGCGTTGCACGTATTTTATGCTATTTGAAAAAAGCAAATAACAGTAGTATATATTATTATGAAGACTAAAAGTCATTCATTAATTATTCTAAACTTATTATATACTATATAATTATTTTATACATGCATATAAGACTATTTAGAAAGGTCAAAAACACCTATCGTAATTACGTAGTTACCCCTATTAACTTTAAGTAACTTTCTAATTAGTAAATATAAGAGTGCGTTTGATTGCAAGGTAGAAAATATGTGGAAAAGAAATTAATTCCCTGGAATTATTTTCCTAGGAAAAAAATTCCATGAAATTTTAAAAAAATTTCTATGGAAAACTTAATTTGGGTGTTTGATTGTCATTATTTCCTTGAAAAATGATATTTTCCATGGAAGAAGATATTTTCCTATGGGTTGGATAAGTTTCATTTTCCACCATTTTAAAAAAAATAAAAAATAATAGTTTTTGGAAAATAATTCCATGGAAATATATGTTATCAAACACTACAATTGGTACAAAATTTATGAAACGTGAAGCCTAACTTTTGGTATTATATAGTAGTACAGATACAAGTAAGGCTGAAATTTGTAAAACGTGAAGTTAAAATGAAAGCTAAGAAATCATCACAGCTAATAGCCTAAGATTAACATATACTGCATTTTTCCTTCTATAGGAATAATTTCAAGAGGAGGCCCGAAATTATGAGAACTGGTTCATGAAACCATTCAAAACATGACAACTATGATAAATTGCAGAGTCATAAAATTTTCTTTAGGATGTAGTAATTGATTTATCGTCAAAGATGTGCATGTATCATGATCCAAGGACTAATTAATTTCAATTTTTTGTTAATCCATGTGAAATGTGCAGATGTTCCTGGTTCAACTTGTTTACGAAAAGCAAAATAACCTACGGATGATTATGAAAATGCATGGACTCGGAGATCGTTCCTACTGGATAGTAAACTATGCATACTTCCTTTCCTTATCTTCGGCATATATGTTGTGCTTCGTCCTCCTTGCCCCCATTTCTGGTATGTTTTTTCTAAGACGATCACAACCAGGGCCGGCCCACGGGGTTGGCTTGTCCTATCCAGAACTAGTTTTGGTTCCTCTTGAGCCTTATTAATTTTGGGCTGATCCTGGAGGGTCATCTGCGATTCCGACCTCCCGGGAACAGGAACGGACGATGTAGTACCCAGTGGAGGACGGTGCCCCCATTAATATATATATATATATATATATATATATATATATATATATATATATATATATATATATATATAATAGGAGGGTGAAACTTTTGAATTCTGAAAATACCCTTACATACTTATACTAATTAAAATAGTTCATTAATTTTAATAAGGACAACTTAGTAATTAGGAAGACTACCCTTTGCTTTTCCTAAAGAGTCTTCCTAAACTAATTAAGAAATGTTAAAATACGTAAAAGGCACGTGGACATATGCTAGTATATATATATATATATTATACAAAACACAAAGGTTTTTGAATCTTAGGGCTGACTGTGCCAAGATAAAGAGTGATTGGAATTTAATCTTGGTAAATCAACGGTTGTGAAATTTTATGGGGAATCCAAAGAGTGGGGTTTGCACTCATAATGGTTGTGGATATGCATTATTGAGAGGGATTTTATGGGGAATGAGCATTATTGAGAGGGGGTTTATGGGAAATCCAAAGAGTGGGGTTTGCACTCATAATGGTTGTGGATGAGCATTATTGAGAGGATTTTATGGAGAATCCAAAGAAAATTCACATCCAGCAGTGGTTAGGAATTAATATTTTGATGGGGGCCTCATAATATTATTGTTTTTAAATGAACCATGCCCTATGGGCACGGGTTATGATTGTGGGATTTTATGGGGAAAGCATTATTGGGAATGGAGTTTTATGGGAAAGAGCATTATTGGGAGTGGAGTTTTATGGGGAATCCAAAGATAGAGATTAATATTTTGATGGGGACCTCAAAATTATTATTGTTCGTTTAAAATTGGGAGTCCAAGATTTTGAGGGGGAATACCTTAAATAAACCATGCTCTATGGGCACGGGTTAGGTTATGACTAGTATATATATATATATATATAGTCATCACTCACTGACTCAGCAAGTATGTGGGGCGAGGGGTGGACGCATGTGGGCAGTGCCCTCCACTGAAAAATAATTTATTTTTAATTGTCATCAAGTTTATTTTTACTGGAAATTGCTGAGAAACCCAATTTCGGGGTGGACTTTTATGAAATGTCCACCCGCTGGATAAGTTTTATGAAATATCCAGAATTAAGTATTTTCACGTTAAATATTCCAAGATTCCCTTTTAGATGCCATCCGCTAGAAACTGCTATTTTTATAATACCGAAACTACCCCTCCGCGCGAATTGGTCATTTATATGTATTTGAATTCAAAAAACTCAGATCTGGATTGCGATTTTCATCTTCTTCTTCTTCACGGAAAATCTGAATTCCATTGCTCTCATATTCAGCAGAGATCGCAAGATCGTTCGTAGTTCGGTGTGTTTTTCTTCAGTCGAACTCAGATCATCGCTCGTCATCATCATCACCATCATCATCTTCATCGTAGACATTTGAACTCAGATCTTCAATTGTGGAGAGAAGATCTTTCTTCTTCTTTTCCATAAGAATTATCATCGCTTTGAAAGAAGAACGAAACTCTTTATTCCTGAAAAACTAAATTACACGTTTTAACACTGTAAATGACCATTCTCCGTCTTAATTAGGACGGAGAATGACATTCTCCGTTTCCGTCTTAATTAGGACCGAGAATGTCATTCTCCGTCTTAATTAGGACCGAGAATGTCATTCTCCGTCTTAATTAGAACGAGAATGGCATTCTCCGTTTTATTTAAGACGGAGAATGGCATTCTCCGTCCTAATTAACACGGAGAATGGCATTCTCCGTGTTTCTAACACGGAATGGTCATTCTCCTGCGTTTTTAACACTAGAATGACCATTCTCCGTGATAAATTACACGGAGAATGGCCTTCCCGTCCTAATTAAGACGAGAATGGTCATTCTCCGTTTAATTTAGCACGGAGAATGGCCATTCTCCGTCTTAATTAGGACGGAGAATGACCATTCTCCGTCTTAATTAGGACGGAGAATGACATTCTCCTTTCATTTAACACGAGAATGGCATTCTCCGTGTTTCTAACACGGAGAATGTCATTCTCCGTGTTTCTAACACGGAGAATGGTCATTCTCCTGCGTTTTAACACTGGAATGACCATTCTCCGTGTAAATTAAGACGAGAATGTCATTCTCCGTCCTAATTAAACGGAAGTGGTCATTCTCCGTGTAAATTAAGACGGAGAACGCCATTCTCCTGCATTTTATGGTTAGCTGAACTTTGGAGGGCCATAACTTTGACTGGGAGGTCGAAACGAGGTCCCGTTTGTCGCAAAATGAGCGTATCGTCGAGGAGACTGAAAGTACAGCTTCATAGTTAGACGGCCTTCCGAAATTTTAGATTCGCAAAAAAATGATGTTTGGACCTCCGTTTTAGCACTTTTGTCGTTCGTCCCGGTCTTTCCGAAATTTTTTGACGAGTTTTTGAAGATTTTTGAGGAGAAAAACCTAAATTCGAAAGTGAGCAGCGTATGGAAGAATGGTATTGAAACGTTTTTTTAAGAGCAGTTTTTGTGGGTGTTTCCATAAATTAAAAGGAAGGGCAAAAGGTCATTGGAACCCGTTTGGATAATTTCTCTAATTCTGGGCACGCGATGAAAATTTTTTTAGCGGTGGGTTTTACATAAAACTTTTTTAGTTTTTGGGCATTTCATAAATCTTCCCTTATTTTTAATTGTCATCAAGTGTGTGGGCCCAGTCCGGCAAAGCCAGAGCCGCAATTCTGCAGCAAGCCTGTGATAACCGACACAACTTCTTGATATTATTAACTTGCTAATTTTGCATAATAGATCCTGTAAAATGCTGATTTGTATCACAAATATTAAAACTTGTTTTGATTTGTGAGATACAATAGTTTATTGTATAAAAATAGTACTATTTAATATAATATTATATTCAAGAAAAATTTTGAAACATTATTTTTTAACTCCTTATAATTGTGCCTCTAATAAATTGTAATCTTGAATCCGTTACTGTTTTGGGGGATATGATGAACCTGAAGGTCGTCCCAAACAGAAAGGAATTGTCCGAACCTAAAGTCTTGTCTAGCTTATACCCTAAGCCGGCCCTGATCACAACAATTTAGTTTTTCCATTTTGTCTTGTACTCATGAACTTTCTTGTCATTACAGGTATAAGCTTATTTAGAGTACCTGATTATAGCGTGCAGTTTGTTTTCTACTTCACATACATAAATTTGCAAATCGCGTTGACTATTTTAGCATCAACGTTGTTCTCAGATGTCAAGACTGCTTCAGGTTAATGATCCATTTTGTCAAATTTAACTTATGTTATATATAGTATTAACTTATTTATCAGTAACACTTTGCCTCATTTCAGTGGTAGGTTATATCTATGTATTCGCATCAGGGCTCATTGCACAGATCATCTTCATTACCGACAAACCTGTAATTAGAATCTCAAGTAATAATATTTCTGCTCCAATTTTTCGGATTTTTAGTAATAGGATCTCACATCATAGTTGATATTATGGTTTACGGCCTCCAAATTGTCAAGCGCTAGTGTTTGGGTCTCCAATTCACTGTTCACGTAGGCTAGTGATGAACGGTGATTTGGAGACCCAAATATTAAGGGTGTGTTTGGTAGGAGGAAAAAGTGGGAGGAAGGAAACATTTTCTTTTGTTTGGTATAAAGAGAAAAGTGGATGGAAGAAAAAAATGGAGGAATTGGTTTTCCCTCATAAACTAAGGCTGTGTTTGGTAGAAATGATGGAAAAGTGGAAGGAAGAAAAAAAGATAAGGATTCATTTTCCTTCCATATGAAAAGGAAAGATCATTTCATTCCTTTGTGTTTGGTAGCAATGATGGAAAAGATAAGAGATGCATTTTCTTTTGTTTGGTATGAAAGAAAAAGTGGAAGGAAAGAAAGTAAAAAATATAGGGTTTACCAATTCTACCCTCAACTAAAATACTTATTTACCATTTAAATTCATAAATAATTTTTAAATAATACATTCATATGGGGCATAATTGTTAATTAATACAAGCCTCCACTTTTCCTCCCACTTTTTGGGGATTGGATTTCTTAGGTTATGAAGGAAACGTAATCACTCCACTTTTCCTTCCTTCCTATTTTTCTTCAATACCAAACAAAATCTTTTCCTTCACTTTTCCCTCTATTTTTCTTCCTCCCACTTTTTTCCTCCTACCCCAAAAGTGTGAGCAAAAATGGAAGAAAAATTGCATACTCATCTTAATTTATAACTATATCCTATAGAGATTATATTATTTTAAAGTAGTTCAATAAAGTCAAATAGTAAATAAATATTGTTAATTGAGGATATAATTGATAAAGTCTATATTTTTATTTTCTTTCCTTTCACTTTTATTTCCATACCAAACAAAGAAAAATATATCATTTTCATTTTCCTTCCATCATACCAAACATAAATGAAGGAAATAGTCTTTCCTTTCCATATGAATGGAAAATAAATCTTTCTGATTTTCTTTTCTTCTACTTTTCCATCATTCCTACCAAACACAGCCTAAAGGTGTGTTTGGTAGGAGAGAAAAATGGAAGGAATAAAAATATAGGAGGAAAAAGTGGAGGAAAAGATTCATTTTTTCTTGTTTGGTATGGAAGAAAAATATTATAAAAAAGATAAAGGGGAATGATTACTTTTCTCTCCTAACCTAAGAAATTCAATCCCCTGAAATGTGGGAGGAAAAGTAGGAAGAAAAGTAAAGATCATGAAATCAAATGGTAAATAAGTATTTTTAGTTGAAGATATAATTGGTAAACTTTTTTTTTTCTTTTTTTTCTTTTTTTCTTTTTACTTTCTTTTACTTTTCTTCCATACCAAACAAAGGAAAGTGTATCTCTTCTCTTTTCCATCCTTGCTACCAAACACAAAAGAAAGAAATAATGTTTCATTTTCATATGGAAGGAAAATAAATTCTACTATTTTTAACGTTGGACAATCTGGAAACCGAAACCCTAATATCAAGTTACTAAATATAACAACTTTTTATGTCATCATTTCATATATATATGCTGACAGCCCATGCATCTCAATCTGATATATTTTTCTTATGTAGGGGAAACTTTTCAAATATTGGATATCGTGCCTTGTTTTGCTTTATTTCGGGGTATAAATGAGCTCGACCAGTATTCTGTTCAGACCCAGTTTGTGCAAGGTGATCGTTTCGGTTGGATGGATGTCATAAGTGACAAGCAAGGGTTGCTAGCTGTGATGCGCACCATGATTGTGGAATATCCACTTGTACTTTTGCTTGCAAGCTACATAGACCAGGTCGGCTCAAATGGAACTGGAGTTAGAAAACATCCGTTGTGGTTTTTACCATGCTTCAATGCGAAGATATGTGAACAAGGTCGAGGCTACGATGTTCTTGTTAGTATGGAGAATCATGATGTTTCTCAGGAGGTAATTAGTTCTATTAGTATTCTTTCTTAAACATCAACAAAGTACATTTGCATGCATGTCCATGTTTTATGATTACGACCTTCTTACAAGCACTCTCTTCCACCTCTTACACATGGATCCCACCGGGTCCCACATTTTCTCTCACCCTCCTGCTACATGGACTCCATCCGACCCCGCCACTTGTCCTCCTCCTCCAATCGAAGCTCGACACGTGACGGTTGTAAGAATATTGTAAGTATTTGGTTGTAGGCATGGCAAAGCTCTATTACAAGACGATAGTCGTCAATCGATCTAGAAGATAAAACCCTACCAAGTTCATTGTGTTCATATAACTATTGAAATCGTAAATGTTATTTTGTAACAAACAATTCATACTCTCAAAGTAGAAGAATTTCATTTAAAATTAAGATAGTGCAAAGATAGAAAGAAAAGATAACATGCTTTCTATCAATTAGTTGTAATCTAAAAATAAGCAATTCAATCTCAAGTGGCAACTCTTTTCCAACTATGATAAGCTACATTTCATATTGCCTAGCTACAATATTACTTTCATTGCAATTTCTATTATAATACTTTTCTGAAGAAGAAACAAGAAAAATCTTTACACTAAAAACCCTCAACTTCGAAATTATGTCGTTTTGCTTATGCAATGGCAAGTTTCTAAAGGCATAAATGAAATGATATTAGTTTCTAATCATATGTAATGTATATAAAAATTCCTACAAGTGTAGACAAGTTAATATTATGCGGATTTGTTTCTGAGTCTATATTTCACAAAAATGTTTGGTACCTTGTCTGATTAAGATTATAGATATATATAGAGGGAGAGAAATATATACATAGAAAGAGAGAGAGGAGAAGCCGGAACCGCTCTCAAGTATCCCTAAGTATCCATGCATGTTTTCTAAAATAGCAGCGATTGGATTGTCTTTTTTTTTTTCCAGATTAGATCATTAACAATTATGATATTTTTTTGACACAAAACCAGAATGTCATATATATGAATTACATTTACAGATTCCAGTATCATCCAACTTCTTTTGCAGAGGGAAAAAGCCGAAAAACTTGTGCGAGAATCAAACAACACTACTCATGTTGTTATTTGTAACGATCTACAAAAAGTGTATCCAAGAAGGGATGGAAATCCACCGAAACATGCAGTTCGAGGCTTATCACTCGCTTTGCAACGAGGAGAATGCTTCGGAATGCTTGGTCCTAATGGTGCTGGCAAAACATCTTTCATAAGCATGGTTAGTGGGAAAAAACCAAAGTCATTTATGCATTTTATTATTATTAATTACAGCTTAACAAATCCTTATAATCACTTACACGACGTAATCTTAGTCAACATTCTTCATGTATATGAACAATCCATATTTTATATATCAAGTCAAACCTAGTTTTCAATACTAGCTATATGTCTTTTTGTTATATATATAGTCCATGATCAATCCATAGTTGAATCATTTTTAAGAGGTAACAACACAATCTTCACATTTTGATCCTGAAATTTTTCGCAGATGACGGGACTTACTACGCCCACTGCTGGCACGGCGTATGTTAAGGGATTTGATATAAGGAAGGACATGGATGAAGTGTACACTAGGATGGGCTTATGTCCACAACACGAGTAAGCAATCGATAGTCTTTTCCGTTAGGATCATCCGCGGCGGAGATGACCCTAATATAATTAAACACGACATTCACCAACGACATTCACCATCTCGAAGGGTGCACAAACCCGGCTTGTAGGCCATAACTGAGTCCCAAAGGATACTAATTCAGTCCGTAGGCCCGCCCCCGTTCCTGTCTGGGATCCACGGACCCCGCTCCTACCATCTATTATTAAATGGAGGGAATAATAAGCTCTCATTCTGGTTCGAACTCGGACAAATGATAGTGTGTGTATATATATATATATATATTGAACAACTTAGAAAACTATTGGTGATTTGTTGATTACTTGTTTAAAGTTAAATTTGCATGTATATATAGTAATATCATATCAATGGCAGTCAACTGTAACTTCCTTTAAAAACTATTCTCTTTTAAATTTGAACCAAAATAATCATATTTAATATTACTAGATAAATCATGTATGAATCATGATAGTTCATCCTAATCATCTTCTTCATTGTACAGCTTGCTCTGGGACAAATTAACAGGTACAGAGCATCTTCTATTTTATGGTAGACTAAAGAATCTAAAAGGAGCGGAATTGACAGAGGTATGATCTTGACATCCTTTTTTATTCCATGTACATAACAGCTTAGGAAAATGCTAAGTTTACAACCAAATATTTACAATCTTCTTACAACCTCTCTCTCCCACCCCTTTAACATACCTACCCAGTTCTTGATGATACAAAGCAGCAATTTTCTAAGAATATACCTCGTTTAGTTGTTAGGGAAAATGGTGATACATATATTTATCACAAGGAACATTAATAGTTAGTCAGAATGTAAATATATTGTAGAGAATAATTGTTGTGTGTTTTATTGATTGGTTACTCCACTTTTTATAGGGAGTCTAGCTTCTCTTCATACTACATTTTTCAATGTGGGACTAAAGTCCCTTATTAGTTCTCAACACTCCTCCTCAAGATGGACGATAGATATTAATCATTCCCATCTTGTTACATAGCTTCGACAGACTTAATAAACTAAGACCCTTAGTCAGACAGTCTGCCACTTGTTCTTCTGAGCGAACATGATCAATCTTCAGTATCCCTTGTTCCAGCTTCTCTTTGATGAAGAATCGATCGATCTCGATGTGCTTCGTTCTGTCGTGCTGAACTAGATTGTTAGCAATACTTATTGCAGCTTGACTATCGCTCAGAAGACGTAACGGTGCTCCCTTGTCCAGCTTCAACTCTGTCAGCAACGCTTTCACCCACAGCAACTCCGACACTCCCAAAGGCATTGCTCTGTATTCTGCTTCAGCTATAGACCGTACTACCACTGACTGTTTCTTACTTCTCCATGAGACCAAGTTTCCTCCTACAAAGACACAATATCCTGTGGTAAACCTTCTATCGTCTATACAACTCGTCCAGTCTGCATCGCAGTATCCCTCAACTTCTATACTTCTATTCTTCTTGAACCATAGCCCTTTCCCCGGCGTCCCTTTCAGATATCTCAATATCTGAAACACTGCATCCATATGACCCGTTCTTGGATCATGCATGTAGCGACTTACTACACTCACCGCAAATGAGATATCAGGGCGAGTGTGCCCCAGATAAATTAATCTCCCTACAAGTCGTTGATATCTTTCACGATCAACTGGCTCTCCTGCTTCTGTCCCCAACTTGCACTTTTGGTCAATTGGAGTGACTGCTGTTTTGTATCCCAGCATCCTTGTCTCCTTCAGCAGATCTAGTGCGTATTTTCTCTGTGAGAGAACAATTCCTTGTTCGCCTTCACACACCTCGATACCTAGAAAGTATCTCATTGCTCCTAAATCCTTCACCTCAAACTCCTTCGCGAGTTTTGACTTCAGCTTAGCGATCTCGACTTCATCATTACCTGTGATTACTATATCATCCACGTATACAACAAGTATAGTGATGTGACCTCTTGCATGCTGAAGAAAGACTGTATGATCTGCATTTGCTTGATGGTATCCCATGCCTGTAACAGCCTTTCTGAATCTGTCAAACTAGGCTCGAGGAGATTGCTTGAGTCCGTATAGCGACTTCTTTAGTTTGTACACTTTTCCATGCGACGTCTCTCCGTCTGATTCTGTAGCGTAGCACCCTGACGGGAGTTCCATGTACACTTCTTCTTGTAGGTCCCCATGGAGAAAGGCATTCTTCACATCTAACTGGTATAGCTTACACCCATAGTTTGCTGCAATGGAGAGCAGAATTCTTACGGTGCTCATTTTCGCTACTGGAGCAAACGTCTCATCATAGTCGATGACTCGATGCCATATGATTGTGTGTATCCTTTTGCAACCAACCTCGCCTTGTATCGTTTCACCTTTCCTTCTGACGTCTCCTTTACTGTGTACACCCATTTGTATCCCACAGTTTTCTTCCCTTTGGGTAATGGAACCAGCTCCCACGTTTTATTTTTCTCCAGTGCCCCAAGTTCTTCCATCATTGCAGCTTTCCACCTTGGATCTTTCTTTGCTTCCTGCCAACACTTGGGCAACGAAGTAGAGTCTAATGATGCAATGAAGGCTCAATAATTCGAAGAAATGTTAGAATAAGACAGGTAGTTGGCAATATCATGTTCATAATCATCAAAACGACTAGGAGCCTTACTCGTATTGATGCGAGAATATCTCCTTAAGGGAGCAATAGGTGGTGGAGAGATCATACCATCAGAGTCAGAGATATCCGCATCTGAATCAGATTGATTCAGTGCGGGGGCAACATCTTCAAGAGTTGGAGCAGGAGTAGACGAGGGACTTGGTACAGTAGGCACAGGGCACGGTACAGACATAGTACTGGACTTCTGCTGTCTCCTTCTGTAGACTTGGAGCTCCTTTTCCATTGTGTGCTGCTCCCCCTGTTTAACATATGTATCTTCTTCATCTTCTGTATCGGAGTCACTGCTTTCTTCCCCTTTCGTCCAGTTTTCTACGACCGGGCATGGGACCGATCCGACTATTACAAATGGGCTTAATTTCTCCCCCTTACATCTAACACCCTCTATGTTGGGTGTGTCACCAAACGCTAAACCTTCATCCGAACCATAATATGGTTCCAGTTTCCGGAATGTAACGTCCATGCTTACAAACATTTTCGCTCAAATGGGCTCCAACATGCGTATCCCTTCTGAGTTGCCGTGTACCCGGAGGGGGGGGGGGACAGAGCATCGGGGGGGGGGGGGGGGAGGGGCTGCCGGTGGGAAAAGGGGGGGGGGGGATTTTTCAATGTGGGACTAAAATCCCTTATTAGTTCTCAACATATATTGTAACATATATAATCAATATGAATCTCTAATATTATATGTGCATTATAATAAGGGTGTACGCAAGGGCCTCCATACGGTTTTTTTTTTTCGTATACGTCACTTCACATCCCAGCCCACCCCAACCCATTCCAGTCCACCCAAGTTTGAATTTCTGGTCCGCCATTGGATTGTGTACTTACTCATGATACTCTTATTAATAAACAACCTTACACAAACACGTCATTATTGCTATTAGTATCCATAACATCTGTGGTCAGTCTCTCTCTATCATAAGCAACAAAATATATTGTAACCATTTTTTTAAATAATAACAAAGAAATTAGAAAACATGAGAATCTAAAACATTATTCTTTAAGGAAAAATTAATTTCACCTTCAAATGGACAATTACCGCCTACCTTATGCTTGTGTTTGAGACATACCTTGAGCCATCAAAACCTATCCCTTGACAAACTTGATCTTCTCTTTGCTCTCTTTTATTTTTTATTTTTTTTAATTTAGTGATGGAACCAACAAACTTATGCATGACCTACATAGTACATACATGCTTGGATGAGTGAAGAGAGTGACCATGAGTCAATACAACAAGGATGACCTTTATCTATATATAGCCAAAAACTTTGCCAAGAGTGTACAACTTTGGCTATGGTCGACCGGTAGAACCCTAGTCTAATGGTAGCTGTAGCCTCCAAACAAGAACATGAAATTTATGGATTAAGTAGACGATGCAGTTAAAATATCGTGCAATAAAAAGATGTCGTTTAATACTTTATAGAATGCACAATATATTTAATACTGATGACATATACAATAACCTAGGAATCAACATTTGCCACGTAGAAAACCCTCGAGGATTGAATAGATCTTACTCTAACATAATGATAATTAAGAAATATAATTGCAAGAGCACAAGTGAAACAAGTAGATTAAAGAGAGTTTCAGAGATGGGAAATGCAAATAATAATTACCGCGACCTGATCGACTATTTATATACTCTTACAAGTGCATTAAGTTTACTTTCGACATTCCTGTAGGCGGTTCAAGAAACACTGGGGGCTCTTAACCTACTAGACAAAGCTGACAAACTGGCAGGACAATACAGTGGTGGAATGAAGAGGAGGCTCAGTGTGGCTATTTCACTCATTGGTGATCCCGCGGTATGTCAAAACACAAAGTGTTAATCTTATACATTTCTCGACACGTTCACTCTCTCTCTCTCTCTCTATATATATATACATCATGGTTTATGTTAATATGTGCCTAAAGAGCACGTGATAACACATTGATTAATGTGCATTTTATATGGATACTTCCACAAGCACATTTTAGATTTACTCGTGCACATTTTAGATTTACTCGTGCACATTTTATTGAATGTGCTTGTGAGAGTACACATATAAAATGCACATTTATCAATTATCATGTGTTAACGTAACCCAGATCTCACATGCTCGAATTAACTCCAGGTTGTCTATATGGATGAGCCAAGTACTGGATTAGACCCAGCATCAAGAATGGGCTTATGGCGTATTGTGCAGAATGCAAAGAAAGATAAGGCAATTATTCTCACTAGTAAGTATTAATCACTTCTTCTCCTCTGTCATTTGTCCATGTGCACCAATATTATTAGATTGCACTTAGATATTCAATATTATTAGATTGCACTTAGATATTGATTTGTTTCCATAAAAGTCTAAAACAAAGATTTTTTTTTTTTGAAGTTTGTAGGAAACGTGTATAGATGTGACATTTTCTTAGGCTCCGTTCGGGACATGTCTCGTTTTGGTACACTGTAATGTAATAATCGCAATGTAATCAAAAAAAAAAAAAAATCATTTGATTAGATTGTTACGATTACATTACAGTGTACGAAACGAGTCAATACCTCAAAACCAAGTTTTTAGGTTTGTTTTGAGTACATTTCCACCAATAAAGTGCAAACTAATAAAGTTGGTATTCTTTTCTTCTTCTCTTCCTCCCATCTCAGTCTACAAATATTTCTTTTCTATATTTTCCTTTTAAGATGAGATAATATTGGAATTTTTAGCTAATAAGATAGACTGTTATCTTATATTAGATCACATCAAAATTTAAATTTTAGCTTTAAATTATATAATAAGATCGAATTAAAATTGTGAATTTGATTAGTTTACACTAAAATTTGAATTTGGTTAGATTTAAATTATAGACTGTATTTAGATCAGAACATTAATTGTAAATTAGATTAGATTATATTATATTTGAGGCTAGATAGATTTTACCTGGATGAAATTTTAATTGAATATAAGATTTGGAGATGAAATAGTACACATTCATAATTTAAGCATACGATTGTTTGATAATTCTACGTACAAAAAACTTAATTTGTTAATATTGGTTTCGTTTATCAAAATTCTGTTTAAAATAACTACAATATCAAAATCACGAGACTCAGTTTTCATGCCTCAAAACTAGGTTTTAATCTGTGTGAGTACTATTTGGGATTTGATTTTGGTTTGGTAAACCAAGATTTTTCTCGTTTTGAAAACGGAAGAAGCCTTTTTTTTTCTCCTTTTCTAAATATGATTACACTAAATTAAACCATATCAAATTTTGAATTTAAGATTAAATGAAATTGGATTGAACCGGATTGAACTTATACACACTATTTTATAATTGAGGAGAAATAAATTACAGACTAGATTGGATTAGATTTTAATTCTAAATTTGTTTAGATTATATTATGTTTAAGTATTGATAGATTAGATTTGGGTGAAAATTTAGATATCCCTTACACCCAATTATTTTTAGCTTTATCGTGCAATATTGTATTAGTGAATTGTTTGCTATATGTATCAGAAAAGAAAGATTCTTAAATTAAACATAAGATTTTTCTATAATTTCCATAAATATACGTAAGTTTCCATTGTACATGTCCAAATACTTTTGGGTTTAGAAAACCAAATCCCAAACTTCAAAATATTGTTTATCTATGTTTGGTTTATCAAAACTCAGTTTACCAAAACTTATAATTCAAAAATCCCAAACAGAACATTAGTCAAGCATGAAAAATATGGTAACAACTACCAAAAGCAAGTTATTACTCTATAAATATTATCATAAGCCTTAGTTAAATGTGAAAGTCAACTCAAACTTGGTATACTATAATTATAGAACACCTACTAAATTTTGTCTTAAAGTCACCACCAAACTAAAGCTTAATCTTTATAAGTTAGAAATTGACCTTATAAATTATTTAAGACAAATTATTCAACAGTCTCATAGGATTATGGTATAACCTTTCCCTATTCTGGAAATTGCTGAGAAACCCAATTTCGGGGTGGGCTTTTATGAAATGCCCACCCGCTGGATAAGTTTTATGAAATACCCAGAATTAAGTATTTTCACGTTAAATATTCCAAGATTCCCTTTTAGATGCCACCCGCTAGAAACTGCTATTTTTATAATACCGAAACTACCCCTCCGCGCGAATTGGTCATCTATATGTATTTGAATTCAAAAAACTCAGATCTGGATTGTGATTTTCGTCTTCTTCTTCTTCACTGGAAATCTGAATTCCATTGCTCTCATCTTCAGCAGAGATCGCAAAGATCGTTCGTAGTTCAGTGTGCTTTTCTTCAGTCGAACTCAGATCATCGCTCGTCATCATCATCATCATCATCATCATCTTCATCGTGGAGACATTTGAAGTTTTTCGACAATTAGGTCAATTGTGGAGAGAATATATTTCTTCTTCTTTTCCATCAGAATTATCATCGTTTTGAAAGAAGAACGAAACTCTTTGTTCATGAAAAAAAACTAAATTACACGGAGAATGCCGTTCTCCGTGTTTCTAACACGGAGAATGGTCATTCTCTTGCGTTTTAACACTGGAATGACCATTCTCCGTGCTAAATTACACGGAGAATGACCATTCTCCGTTTTATTTAACACGGAGAATGGCATTCTCCGTGTTAGTAACACGGAGAATGGTCATTCTCCTGCGTTTTAACACTAGAATGACCATTCTCCGTGTTAAATAAAACGGAGAATGTCATTCTCCGTGTTAAATAAAACGGAGAATGACATTCTCCGTCTTAATGTAGCACGGAGAATGGCCATTCTCCGTTTAAATTAAGACGGAGAATGTCATTTTCCGTTTTATTTAACACGGAGAATGACATTCTCCGTTTAAATTAAGACGGAGAATGTCATTCTCCGTTTTATTTAACACGGAGAATGACATTCTCCGTTTTATTTAACACGAAGAATGGCATTCTCCGTTTAAATTAAGACGGAGAATGTCATTCTCCGTTTTATTTAACACGGAGAATGACATTCTCCGTTTTATTTAACACGGAGAATGGCATTCTCCGTGTTTCTAACACGGAGAATGGTCATTCTCTTGCGTTTTAACACTGGAACGACCATTCTCCGTGTAAACTAAGACGGAGAATGACCATTCTCCGTCTAAATTATGACGGAGAATGGCCATTCTCCGTGTAACTTTCAGGACGGAGATTCTCCGTCTTAATTAAGACGGAGAATGTCATTCTCCGTGTTACTAACACTGAGAATGGTCATTCTCCGTGTAAATTAAGACGGAGAATGCCATTCTCCGTGTTACTAATACGGAGAATGACCACCCTCATGTGAAATTAACATTTTTCGTGTTCTAACACGGAGAATGGCCATTCTCCTGCATTTTATGGTCAGCTGAAACTTTGGAGGGCCATAACTTTTGACTGGGAGGTCGAAACGAGGTCCCGTTTGTCGCAAAATGAGCGTATCGTCGAGGAGACTGAAAGTAACAGTTTCATTGTTAGACGGCCTTCCGAAATTTTAGATTCGCAAAAAAATGATGTTTGGACCTCCGTTTTAGCATTTTTGTCGTTTGTCCCAGTCTTTCCGAAATTTTTCGACGAGTTTTTGAAGATTTTTGAGGAGAAAATCTAGATTCGAAAGTGAGCAGCATAAGGAAGAAGATGAAGTATCGAAACTTTTTTTTAAGAGCAGTTTCGTGGGTGTTTTCAATAAATTAAAAGGAAGGACAAAAGGGTCATTTGGAACCCGCTTTGGATAAGTTTCTCTAATTCTGGGCACGCGATGAAAGTTTTTTTAGCGGTGGGTTTTACATAAAACTTTTTTAGTTTTTGGGCATTTCATAAATCTTCTCTTCCCTATTTTAAGGTTATTGAGTTAAAAAAAGGAAAGGGAAAAAGAAAAGAAAAAAACCTACTACACCATTAAATGTGAAATATTTTTAAAATTGAGTGGGCCATTGATTACCGAGGAGAACAAACAATTTGGATGTTATTATTTTATGTTATAAATAAATAAGAGAGTACATTTTATTATTTGGCCAATCATCCTACTCACTGGAAAAACTAATTAAAATTTTAGGAGATGCATGTAACAAACAAGGTTTGTTTATGTTCTATACTAATATTTCCCTGCAATTTATAATTTGTTAGACTCGAACCTTATTGAAATCGGCATAAATGAATTGGGAAAGCCACTTTTTCAAGGTGTTTAAACATAATTGCATTATTGAAAATAGTGAAGTAAAATGTATGTTTGAAAATAATATAAAATAATAAATGATATTACTTAGGAAAAGTGAATTATTTTCAATTTATAACTAAGTTAATTTGATTATGTGATCAGCCCACTCAATGGAAGAAGCGGAGTATTTATGTGATCGTGTTGGCATATTCATTGATGGTAATCTAAAGTGCATAGGAAATCCAAAAGAGGTAAATTTTCTATTTTCTGACCGTAAATTTGAGACCAATGTTGAAGGGTTAGCATTAATAAACTGATGTCAATATTCGTTAAGTGACACAATTAAGATGGAACTTGAATTAAATTTGTGTTTTGATGACAGCTTAAATCTAGATATGGAGGATATCTAGTTCTAACCATGACGACGCCACCAAACCAGGAAGATGAGGTAGAGAAGATGGTGAAGAACCTATCGCCGCAGGCGAAGAAGGTGTATCGCATACCAGGGACACAGAAGTTCCATTTACCTAAAGAAGAGGTTAAACTCGCCTCCGTCTTCAAAGAAATTGAGGATGCCAAGAGTAGGATCTCTATTCAAGCTTGGGGCTTGGCTGACACAACTTTAGAAGACGTTTTTGTCAAAGTTGCAAGGGGGCACTCCCAATCTCCTAATTAGTCCATTAATTGTCAGTCTTGGTTATTAATTTGTAATTCAAGGGTTTACCAAGTTATAACCATTAATGTCAAACTTGAAACCAAATATTTGGTACGGTGGCACAGAAAGATCTGAGAAATGAGAGAGGGAAAAGGAAAGAAGTCTTCTCTCCATGTTGATTATCATGATAGTGGCAGATCATATAGATGAAACAAACATCAATATATGTGAGTTCTCTATCTATTGAAATACCACTTAACCGTACATGACACGCCTATGGTGGTGAAACCTTAATAAATGGTTATTTTAACAACTTACTTCATGTTGGAGCGTGCATGTTTGCACAGGATAAGTCCCACAAGACTTTGGACTTGGGCAACCATCTCTACTAAGACAACCCCTTAATTGGCCCATGACATAAATAAGTGCGCCACAAAAGGTTGGATCAAGGGACAACTAAAATTAGCTTCGTCTATGACAAGCCACAAAAGGTTGGATCAAGGGACAACTAAAATTAGCTTCGTCTATGACAACCCAACTCTTCGGACCGATCGTGTTTGTGTGCGCGTGTCAGAGAGAGAGAGAGAGAGAGAGAGAGAGAGAAGAGAAAGAGAGAGAAGCAGAGAGGCATTACGTCAGCAAATATTGATAGGGTAAACTTATATTCAAACCGTGTATGCTTCAAATGCATCCAAGTAGCATTACATCGACAAACCACTTATCCCTTGGTATCAAGGCGGTCCTGACTCATGGCAGACCCGACAACCGTCCAAGGCCCAAAACTTTGGGAGACCCAAAAAAAAATTAGGTTCCTTCTTTATATATATAAATTTTGGTAGTATTTTAAATATTACTGCTCACACAATGTGATAGAATGATTCACTTAGCAAAGTTATTTTTCACGTACACCTCTGATATAAGGCATAAGTTCAAGGTCTACGGTGTTGGAATTTTTTTAATGAATTATTTAGAATGTAATCTATACAATGTTATCAATAAAGAGAATATGTTTCTGTTATCATTGTGTTCAATTCTATTTTCTGCAATATTGTCCATTGTTCAATTTTTTGTACTTAAAGTTTCGTTGCGTTATTGTCTACTCTGTCTATTTTGTCATTGTACAGGTCTTGGCCTTGTGCAAGTACAATTTAGGTATAACAAGAGACATCATTTTAATTTATTTTGGACACCCAAAAACTCAGGACCGACATCGCTTGGTATAAACCTATATAGCTCATCAAATATAGGGCCTCCAAGTAGTCTTATATTCCTGAGGGGGCCTTGTTGCATATCATACTTGGAATATCTCAACAGTGAAGAAATGGGTTTGCTCAACTCTTGAGGAAGGGGTGAAAGAAAAATTACTCTCTTTTTTCACAAAATCTCATGTAGGATATTATCATACCAGATGGACAGAGCGATTTTGAATGCCTAACACCTAACATCTAAGATTGATTTTGAAACTTGTGATTTTGAATGCCTAACACCTGACATATAAGATTGATTTTGAACTACCTTAAAATAATATTTATCCAACATAACCCTCGTTTAGCCTATATGTTGAATCAAGTTCTATTTTTAGAATTCCTTATTTAAGGCAAATTCTATTGGCACCTCAAATTTTACTTGAGGGCAGCCCAATTTTTTTTTCAAATTATTTATAAGTTTGCCAGTTCCATTTTTAACTTTAGGCTAGCCCATATGTTTGGTATAAAATCCTTCAGGACTGTCGACAAAGTTAACAGTCCTACTTGGTGTTAGGACTGTCAACTTCGTTAGCAGTCCTGGAAGATTTGGGTTATAAGTTGACAGAGAGTTTGAATTTGGACTGCTTACTGACATAATGTAGAACTGTCAACTTTGTTGGCAGTCCTACTTAATTGGTGTCAGAAAAAGTATTTCCCATTTTATTCCATCGGATCCCTCGACCTCCAGATCTCTCTAGTTTGCGCGGATATTCAAACTAGAGTTTCGTTTCTCACTCCCTACCGTAGAAAAAGTATTATCTTTTTGGAACATTTCTCATGTGATTTTTGTATATTTGTTGGCTGTATTTTTGGTGTAATTGTTGTGTATTAATCTTCCGATGGGGATTTTTTAGTTGCTGATTTATGTTCTCTTTTGAGAAAATTATTTGTTGGCTGTATTTTTGGTCTAATTGTTGTGTATTTTAAATTAGGTACTTGGGATTTTTTAGTTGCTGATTTATGTTCTCTCTTTTGAGAAAATTATGGTTTTTGGTAAAACTTCAAAAAAAAGATTCTTGTTGGTCATCATATTTAGTTGTCATTGGCATTGGGTTGGTTCTTCCTCCATGCTACGTTATAGAATGCCAACTTTTTGCTCGAGTATTTTTTCTTCGGTTTCCTCACTAGATCATTTTTGAGATACATTGTTGGATTTGGACTGCCTGCAACTTCGTTGACAATTCTAAAGAATTTTATACAAAATCTCTCCAAACAGATTTTTTTTTAGGACTGTCAGCTAGTTGACAGTCCTAACTTTATGTAGGACTGTCAACTTCGATGGTAGTCCTACTTTATTTTAGGACTGTCAAAATTTCTCCAAACAGAGAATTTTTTTTAGGACTGTCAGCTTGTTGGCAGTCCTAACCTTAAGCAGGACTGCAAACAAAGTTGACAGTCCTGCTTTATGTAGAAAACATTGATACATAGATACACTGATACTTAGGATACCAAATGATACACTTCGGATACCAAGTAACTTAATCACATGTCGGAACCAATGTCACAAAACACGTATAATGATACTTAGGACTACAATAATTTAGAACCAATGTCAGTCACATGTCCACATACCTATAATGTTTCATACCACAAAGTATCACATACACCAAAATTATCCACAATATTCAAACAAAACAAAACACTTAGGCCTCGTTTGGTTGGCGGAATCTTCCGGTTGGGAAAGGAAAGTGATTACTTTCCTATGTTTGGACGCCCAAGGAATTGAGGAGGAAAGGAAAGTGATTCCCAATGGAAGGGAAATTAGGGGGGAAAGTGATTCCATCCATCCAAGGAAGGAATCACTTTCCCACATTGAAGTATTCACTTTCCTTTCCAAATTTCTTGGCATTGCCAAACATCGGAAAGGAAAATCAATATGAATTAAAGTTTCCCAAAGGAAAGGAAATGACAAGGAATTGATTTCCTTTTCCTTCCATTCCGCGAACCAAACGAGGCCTTAGGGCCTATTTGGTTCTGTTTTTAAACTCAGCTTTTTGAGTTTAAACTCAAAAGCATGAGTAAATAATCGGATTTTGG
This sequence comes from Iris pallida, assembly GCA_029216955.1. Lineage (NCBI taxonomy): Eukaryota > Viridiplantae > Streptophyta > Magnoliopsida > Asparagales > Iridaceae > Iris > Iris pallida. The sequence continues at coordinate 8,435 of JANAVB010029446.1, read as the reverse complement.
TTTCCAAAAAAAATTGTGTAAAACCAACACTGAGAACGTGACATTTAGGAAGTAGGAAAAAGTTGTTTTGACAACTTCTTTTTGCTATGTTCACATTGTTGGACGGCCCCCCCAAACACGAGAAATTATTAGGTGCTTCCGGCTCACCACTGAATGTGCTGAGTTGTGAGCCCGGTCCAATGAACAATGGACACTTGACAATAACCATTTTACTCAACACTTTCCATGTCAGAACATGATAGAAAAACATAACGAAAAAAGCTAACAAAATCAATATTATTAATATTAATATTAACATTAAATTAAAATTAAAATTAACATTAATATTAACAGTATAATTAATGTTAACAATAATATTAATATTATATTAAAATTAATGTTAACATTAATATTAACATTAAGATTAACATTAATATTAAGATAACATTAACATTAATATTAACAGTAATATTAAGATTAAGATTAATATTAATATTAATATTAAATATTAACATTAATATTAATATTAATATTAACATTAACATCAATATTAACATTAACAGTAAAATTAATATTAACAATAATATTATTATTATATTAAATTAATACTAACATTAATATTAATATTAATATTAATATTAATATTAGCAGTAATATTAAGATTAAGATTAATATTAATATTAATATTAATATTAACTAATTTATGAGGTGGAAAGTGTTGAGTAAAATGGTTATTGTCAAGTGTCCATTGTTCATTGGACCGGGCTCACCACTCAGCACATCCAGTGGTACGCCGGGAGCACCTAATAATTTCTCCCCAAACACGTACAGGCTCTCCACTCTCTCTCTCTCACTCTCTCTCCACTGATACCTCTCCTCTCCCTCTCCCTCTCCCTCTCCCTCTCCCTCTCCCATGGCAAATCTACTATGCCGATTACCGCCTACTGTGTGATGGCATGCCAAACATAGCAGTCTTCTTCTCTCCTTCCACTTTGCGAAACCACGTGCGATGGGGACGGGGACTGGTTGGTGACGACGATGACGTTCCTGACCGGAGCAATGGGGGCGATGAATGGATGGGACGACAACGACGTCCCCGGCCAGAGCGATTGGGACGGCGACCTCCACAATGGGGACGATGACTTCCACGAGTGGTGGTGCCGACCGAGCATCAGTATGGCGGGCTCAAATTTTTAGGGTTAGAGTTTTTGAGGAGCTGGTGGAGGAGGTCGAGAGTGGAAGAGGGAGCGTCGGGGTTGAACCGATCTTGGGAACCCGACGGTGGATTGGACACGATCGACGATGGATTGGACACGGTGGGCTGGAATCGGTATGAAAAATAAGAGACATAAAATAGGACACATGAAACATGACATAAAATTTTATTAAACAAATTATTTCTAAAATTATTTACCAAACAGAACCTTAAACATTTTTGTTCAGAAAATATTTTTCAGATGAAAGTAACTAAACGCAAAGTCAGAATTTCTATACTCAGAAAACAACTTTATAACCCATTTTCAAAAAATTATTTTCAGAAATAAATTTCAGAAAACATATCGAAATGGACCCTAAGTATCATGTCAGACTCTTCGTAAGCAGCTCTCTATTTTCCATGAAGGAAAAAAAAAATCTAGAGTGTTGTCGATGCGCTCCATCTCCTTGCAGATTTCAACGTAGTTTTTGCCCTTGCACCAACGGAGACTTTTTGCCAACCACTTCACCCTTTTAGTCTGCACATGACATGACATAAATTAAGTTAGGACCGTCAACGAGTTAAAAATCTTTCAAGTCTACAAATTTGGTCCTCACCATCTTCAACAGTGCACCGAAAAGGACAGGATTGCAGGAAATCTCAACAGTCCTAATTATACTACATGAAATCTCAATTGTCCTGCACTAGGTGGATAGTCCAAAGTAAAATTGGAGTCGTCCCGAGTAAGTTCCACCAAGCCGGAATGACCTAAAGCTGTCCTAGAGTAAAATGTGGAGTGCCCATAAAATTTACCTTATTTAACTTGACCACATTTATATGGTTGCGATAATCTTCTACAATTTGACACACTCAAATACATAGACCTCTTCGACTAAAACTATACGGGCACTAGCAAATACTCGTAACACCACCTGACGAGTATATTTTGTCGACTACAAGTTAAGTACACCTTCATAATGTTCATATAGTCCTTGCTAAGCATCTCATTTGTGGTTTGACAAACTCAATTTGCTCATGATAGCAATTCAATAACACAATGCACTAGTTTATCGAATGCATCGAGACACCAATTGGACATCCATTGACTCCTCGGGTCCGTAGATCTCATCGCATCATACAAAATTAATAGTGCGAGTTCGCAAAAGGACAAGTTCATCGGTCACTGATACATAAATGGAGCAATACAAGATCTCTTCTTCTTTTTTTGATGACAATTGCCACTTCATCTACGATCATTGCATAACCACTATTTCAGCCTAACGCTTAAGGAACAGATTATTTAGGCCTCATGGTCAACACTTTTTGGGGAAAACACTAATAATATAACTATACCATAATAATCACCATCACCTGGGAATCACTATACCATAATATAACTGGCCAACTTAATAAAACTCAAATCCCTCAACTGATCTATGAGTTAAAAAAGATCCAAGTGCACAATCATACAAATTGTGAAATCCTCAAAACTAACACCAACTGCTCTTAGCTGTAAGCTCTAAAGCATCACTCCTGATTGTGGCATGTGTAGGCCATTGCTTGCTTGGCTGTGCTAGCCTAGTTGCCTCGACACCAATCGCAGCTAAATGGAATAGCTCTCTTAGAGCATCTCCAACCCTATTGTCTTGTTAAGTGTTGTGAGTCTTAGGTGGCTCCTATGTGGCATGAGCCACAAGACAATGTCTTATTTATGTGGCAAAATTATATCTCAAAAGACAATGAGATAGAAAAACTCTCTCCAATGCAAAAGTATTGAGGAGACAATAAAAAGCATTTTTTCCAACTTCCAATGCAACTTTTAAGACTACTCATCTTCTTTATTTTTTCTAATATTTTTTTATTCATAATTGATGACATGGAAGAGAAGACATTGTCAAGTACATTGTCTAGAGCAAGACAATCAACTTCACAATGTCTTCTTTAATTTTGCCACATAAGCTTCACAATTGACTTGACAATTGCATTGGAGAAGAACTTTTGAATAAAATTTTGTCATTCTTATGTGGCAACAACTTTTTTCCAAAGTCACAATAGGGTTGGAGATGCTCTTAGGTACGCTTAATAATTACACCAACAGTTCTATCTATAGTTCTAAAGATCTGGCAGCCCCGCCAAAAAATATACTTTCTGAACACAAAATAGGAGTCGACTAGTGGGACACCAGAACTAGAGGCAAAGATCTAGAACGAATCTGTGCGGGGAAGACCATCAGGTGAGCCAGAAGATTCTCCAACAAGAGCTACAAATGTCCAGGACGGGGGGCATTGCAAGCCAAACAGATTACATAAACATGGTAGTATCATGTGTAATTGTACTTACAAACATATATCTAAAGGTGCAATCATCGTACTCCAGCTGTCGCCTCGGATCAGTGCAGTAATCGTCCAGTAATCGTTCACTTGATCTGATCAGTCTGCCGTCCAGCTCTGCCCCACTACCTCCCGAACTCTCCTGTTGTAGTCCCGTTTGTTCTCATTAAACATGCGCGCTGCTTCAGAATTTGCAGGCGAGTTGGGATTTGGATCGCAGAGAAGTGACTGAAATTTAGGATTAATATACAAGTGAATCCTAGTGAAAAATATGAAGCTAAACATAGATTGTAGCACAAACAAGACTGAATCTATATCAGTAAATACTTGTGTTCGGCTCTCAACTTAGACAACCAAAGATAACAAGTTTATAAAGCGACTCCAGTTTAGAGGGCTCGTTTCCAGTACAATGTTCAGGGTGTCGGGTCTATATTTGCTAAATGTGATACCAGGACCCGAGATTAGCGTGGATCATTGTTAAAAGAAAGGCATCCCTATCATCTACTTGTACATGCCAACAAATACTAAATGGACGAAGCTAACGAACCGTAACCATAGGTGTATGAAGCTTTATCGCAGGTACTGCACGATCACCCCATAAATGATAGCTTACAAACAATGTTCTAAAAGGGGGGCCCAGTCCCCGCCTAAGCAGCCCTCTGAAAGCCCGGAGGCCTCACCCTGACTAGGTAGCACAAATTGTTGGCGGTGGAGCATAGGGCCTAGATGAATGCTTCCGTTAATTATGGTTTCTGCACATTTCTTGTTTCTTCAGTTTGTTATACTTTTGGGCTGCCTAAAAAAATGAATTATTTCTCTTTCTTCAATTTTAGTTCGAGTAATTGGTTGACCAAATTAGCTATAGATTATGTGTGGTAAATGGTAACCAATAAAACCTAATTGCACGTTCCTATTCGTATTGCTTTTATAGCATTTTAATAATTCTAATTATATACTTGTGAATTTTTATTTACTTCTAATTCATCTTTCGCTTAATTCTACCTAAAGACTAGATGGCCCCTAGGCACTAGGCCCTCAACTAGCCGACTGGCATCTGCTTCAATCTTCCTATCAAGTCAAATCAAGGCTATCAAGCTACTCAAAACCTCACAACTATATACATTTCCTATCTCACTGCTCTGGCCATAAACATTTAATTTAATTCTCTCCTCCCAGGTACCCGGCTTAATACAATGGGTTATGGGTACCCAAATAGAATACTGATTTTGTGAAAGACAAAAGCTGCCACTTAAGTAGCTAGGAGAGGGTCTAGCGCCTAGGCAGGACTTGTGTGAATAAATACAAAATTTAATACGACGACAAACCTAAAAGATGCTAAACTAGAAAGAGAAAAAACAATAAAACAGTTAAAGGGCCGGATTAAGCAAGCAAATTAAACAACTACCAACGAACAGAAAATAGAAAAAGCATGCAACTAAATGAATGAACCAATTATTATTCATCAAATCACTCACTTGTCTATAAAAAAGAGTAAGCAAGATAAAGTAATCATTATTCGGGACCATGGTAAGTGGTGACTATTATTTCGAGGACTAGACGAACCAAGTCCGGGTTAGGAGGGATAAAATGGGGTCTAACCTAAAGCGGGTTGGCCCATGCATACGAGAGAGCCCAGGCCTAGATGCAGCATATTAAAAGGCTAAGCACCCTAAGTGACTACCTTTTAGAACATTGCATAATACATGTCCATACCATCTTATTCACCACAATGTACCCATCAAAGCACGCTCACACCTCCACTAATATTATATATATATATATATATATATATATATATATATGGTTCAAATCCCTTGGTCTGTTATGATGCCTCACTGAGGATAAATTAGTTCTAATTGGCCTTAGGTGAAGTTTAGTCCAAGAGTTTGGCCAGTCATCTGACCCCACCATTATTTGTCTATGTTCAGACATATGTTGGATGTTATAGGACAATTCCGCCTGCCATGAAAAGTGTCCCAACATACCAAAATTATACCCGTGTAAGCCTGTTAGTGTAGCTGAGTGTAGCTCAGCTGGCTAAGCGAGAGGCTGTGTTTGCATTAGTTCTCGGAGCCACATCGACCCTCAAAGCCTTCTTCCAAACTTGCCAAACTCATATTGTTCATGGGTTGAGAACAGGAGTTGAACTCTATGAGGTTGAATCTCCCGTAGTTCCTTAATAGCTCAACTACATATAAATAGAAAGAGTTCTATTTCATATATTTCATGACTAGGGTGAAAAGATGATCGCAATAAATAGGCTGGTGGGGTTGCTCTTGACAAATATCCAACAACCAAGTTCCCAAAAACCGAAATCAACTGATAAACTGCTAAACAAATTTTCAAAACCAAGAAGACATTTATCTAAGTTGAAAATATTATTGTTTTCCAAAGTCAAAAATCCATCAATGCATTATGAAATACCATAAATAGCTCAAGGGATATCTTGGTAAGAAGTCAGCCCTGACTATGAGCAAACAAAGGAAATCCGATAAATCTCGATAGAGACCAAAACCAAATAATTATTATAGGATGCTAGTGCACTATTAATCCCATAATTCAGTTTTAATTATAAAAAACACGATATATTAATTTTCCCCCAACGAAAACATTTATCAAAAGGGCAAGGAGCTTGCAGGATATGGAACAAGGAGATCCGCCAGGTTCTTCTTCTGGTGTTACAGTCGATCCACGAACTAGTGCTTGTGAAGTCTTCAGTCCTTGCTTCATGTTGGCAATCTGATTGATGATGAGTGAAACGATTTGACGGAAAATGAAGGACGAAGATAAGTAACTCAAGATCGGTAAGGAGGATGACACGATTAGAGAAGGGAACAAGGAGATCTAGAATGATGAGGTAAATAGAGTTAATAGGTTCGAAGAAGATAGAGAGTAGGCAACCCAAGATGAGAAAGATTCGGTACGGTCAACCGCTAACCATAACTCTTTGAATACTCGGTCAATCTCGAACAATGGGTGATCCGTTCGTCTAAAGGTGTTGCTCCTACACGGCTACGCCTTTGATCGCCTTGGACGCCTCTTTACTACGAACATCAAGAGAAGACCCACTATAGGTATCGCTACTCTACACTAGGTTGTGCAACTAGTATAGGTAAAGACTATACTCCTATTAAGCAAGGTTGACTGACTATGATAATATAAGAACCTTACCCGTGTTCGCACCTGCTAGCACTCGATTGTAGGTGTCCCTACCGATAGTCTAATGTCTTTAAGTTCCAAACTACAAACTTACCAATCATAAAAAGGATAATCTAATTTCGAGCTTCACTTAAGTTTGCTGATCTAAAAGCTTGTAATTCAACAACTAAAATCCATTATTGTTTATCATACCCCGATACATAACATAAAGTCTTCCTACAACTACTCCCTTTGTATCTCCCCAAGCGAAAACCTCAAAATCAAATACAAAAATAATCGGTCACTGTTAGTAGAAGCTCCTACCCAATATTGTCATTACTTTATCACAGGTATAGCGTTGCCAAGCTAGTCCAAGATGAGATCCCCAAGTCTAATTCCTCAAATCATTAATATGGGTACTTATGATGTTGTAGGTGACAGTGTAAATCTAACAATATATTCTGCAAGTCATATCCTCAATCATCATACTCCTGTAATTTATCTTATATAGCTACAAGACTAAACTAGGCAGCTCTTAGAAGGTACTTCTAACCGGAGCTACGTCTACTCATAGGTGAAAGGAACCAAGGTTGGATCAGACATGTTCTAGGTCTATTAGTCTATTATCCTAAAAAGTTCTTAAACCACAGCCCCCTAGAGAAGCTAGATGGAGATTCGTTAATCATTGAAAGAATCTTTGGACCAATAAAAAGTGGAAATTGTGCTTGTGGAAATTATCGGACAATCAAAGCTGAAAAGGAAGACCTAAAATTTTGTGAAGAATGAGGGGTGGAATTTGGTACTCTTTCACTTAACAACCATTAGACAAATCTCTCCTAGCTCATATGAGCGTCCTTTGCGACGTTCTTAAATCGACATGGCTAACAATGTATCATGTAAGTAGCAGTGAACATGACGGCAAGGCGAACATTCTTCTTGCTTGGTAAGCCTCTGTTTGCACTCTTTCCCTGGACACATGGATTTGAAAGATTAATTATCCAGTCAGTCTATCACCAATCAGATTTCGAAGTCTCGGTTGGCTTCTGTCAGTAAGAAAGAGAACTCGTAGCAGAGATTTAGGAATGAAAAAGTTTCATCTTTCTACTTGGCACATAAAAACTTCTATAATAAAGGGGAAAAAGTTATGTGGAAAGGTTCTCATCATTTAGCTGTCTACTTTAGAACATCTTTGATTGGAGCGACAAAAAGGCCAGACTCGACACCAGTAGAACAAGAAAAAATGAATTTCAAAAGATATACGTAGAAATTGGAGCATGACTGAATTGTAGCATATGATTAATTCAGGTTAAAGATATTGGACTCGTCCTTCGGCTTTGGCTTCGTCTTCCAAGTGATCCCATTTTTTATTCAATTTCGAATTAACCTTTGGATACAAATCGTGAGAATGCATAAGATTCCTTTTTATGGCGAATGGATGAGCAGATTTGCAAGTGTTCGTTTGACTCCGTCATAGTATAGCCGACCAACTGCTATGCACTTGCTTTGGATTGAGAGGAATGTCCTTCATTGCATGGAATTAGATGATGTAACCAGAGGTGGGTACCCGATTTTTCACTCGAAGTCCAAGCACATCGATAAGACAAGACGAATTTATTAGTGTCATTTCGGACAACGAATTCCGGGTGCGGGAGGATGAAGGGAGAGCCCAAATTGGTAGAAAAAACCCAAATCCCTTGGCGTTATCGATGCTTGGAAGAAGAAGTGGGAAAAGAAAAAAGTATAGTGATAGTTTTATTCTTCATCACCGTCGATAGTGTACTGAAAATCAAATT
>JANAVB010029445.1:0-53218 GCA_029216955.1 Iris pallida | reverse complement strand
TGTGTGGTGTCATATAGATATATGTAGATATTCACTTATTAATGCTAATATAAAAAGAATAAAAGAAAGAATAAAAGAAATAGAAAGGAGCAGCAGCAACACCAAACCCGGCCTGCCCAACCCGAGTCCCATTTCCCAGGCCGAGCCCTCAAACCCAGCAGCCGGCCCGAACATTAACCCCCTCCCCCCAGCACAGTACATCGCATATATATGCGTACAAGGAACAGAGAGAAATCGGAGCTAATAGAAGAGGAAAAACCCTAGATGAATACTCGACCCCGCCTCCAGACGCGCACGCTCCTTTAGGACACCGCCGCCGCGTGCAGCCACCGCGCCGCTCGGGGTGGCCGACCGCGGCCAAACACTCGGCCTGTACAGCACAGCAACGGCAGCAACATATCACGACAGGTACGATTTTATTGTTTTATTTCTTCGCGTGCACTCGTCGGTTTTCAATTTCGTAAATTAATATGGAAACCCTATATGACCTCTAGAGGACACAACAAATAGGTTGCAATATGGTCGAGCCAATGATTCGCAAAATCGAGGCAAACTTCGGCAAAAACCCGTCCAAAAATAGGACGTATATCAGTCCAAACCCCAAGTTGGAAGGAAAATTTTTGCCAATCCATTAACCTATCCGAAAATCTACCTAAATACAGTTATAGACAACATGTAGGACTCTACAACCCATTTCGCAGAAGTCGATTTCATCAACTACGCGTCGAGAAATCGGAGCCCAAAGTTTATCAAAACCTGTTTAAAAATCAATAAAATTCATCGATACGATGTACGTCCCGCCAATCCGAGCGACGTGGTCGCGAATCGAAAGCATCAAAAGGTGCGTATCAGCTTCGTGGACGTGTGGGCTTTGACGGAATTCAAATTGGTCGCGTGTGCGTGACGAATTTGATGCGTATCCGTCGAAATTTACCATATCGACCACTTTGCACAAACTCCAATTACTTTGTGCACGTTCGTCAGATCGAGACGAAACTTGCGCCAACAAAAACGTATCATTTTTTTGGTCCTGTATGCCAAGTTTGGTCCGATTCTGAGACAGTTGATTGGACCGTCGTTTTGCGGACCCCACGGTCCGATTCAACGGACGATTTTGTGCACGGCCTGCCGAAATCCTCCTTTGGACATACTGTTGGGTTCGTATGGTTTGACGATTTTAGAGACCATAGACTTTGGCATACTTTTCGGTGCAAAGTGGGTCCAACGACGGACACCGTTTTGACCCAAAATTACCGTTTTGCCCCTGTGTCCAGAATTGGACTTAAGGACAGGCCATTCCAACTAATTTGACTATTCTAAGAATGTTGGTAATATTTATTTCATCATCCGGAGACTTTTTGCATGTGTTGACTTTATGGACTCATCTGATGTGGTTGTACTATCGGTTTCACCAGCTAAAGACCTCAGGCAAGTACATTTTTGATTGCTTTCGATTCATAGTAGTCTTTTTATTTCATGATTATACATATGTCTTGCTGCTTGTTGACACGCTCGTCACACGGAGTAGTCAGGAGGAAAAATCTTAGTAGACATGTGGACTACCCGAACTATCCCATGAGTCTATTCTTGAATAATAGTAGCTGCACACACGTACAGGATGCCGGATTTACCCCTAGCCATTCTCATGTCGAAACTGATATTTCACATCACATAGGTATTTTATTTGCTTTTCTTGTCTTTTTTACCACTTGTCGTGTCATCTGTTACTTTCTAGTTTTCATCTCTCATATGCTATTTTCATGACTTGCTAATTCTATTGTGTTTTTGTATTGCCGTCGGTTTGTGTGCTTGTTCCATTCCTGACTAAAAACCAACATTTTTTGGGTTAGCCGTAGATTCACTTAGCGTTGGAACGGGTGCACTTGCAGACATAAACCTAGAAATAGATAGCAGTGGTATTACTTTCATTAAATGTGTAAGTACATTGTATTTTCTTTCCAATATAAATCTTGTAATTGTTGTAATAAATCTTAGAAATGTAAATGAGCAACAAAGTTGTTATTTTGTGATTTTGAGCATCATGGCCGTGACAGCGTTCTACCAACGACTCTGCGGCGTAGGCTGGCTTGGACACGTCCCGTATCCGAAAAAGCAGGTGCGGGTCATGACACTCTTCCCGTGGGGCCCTCCCGGTGTCCAGCCCTCCGTGAGGCACCCCTCCGCCTTCTCCTTCTCCTTTTCTCATGTCACTTTTCGTTCCTAGAATACGTATTTTAATACATGTACTGCTTGAATGTATTTATTTAAATTTTATCATGTATTATTCTGTATTAAATTCTTTTAATTTCATGCTAATTATTTTTTTATTTTACTTACTGCTTTTTACTTGCTTTTGGGTTCAGCCTGAGTTGGTTTATTTTTTCGGCCATTGGGTGGTTCAACATGAACCCACCTACCACCATCCCCATTTAAAGCTCCAAATCCTTTCTCTCTCTTCATTACTTCTCCTTCTCATTAACTCTTCTTCTTCATCCTCCATAACTCTCTCCATCTACCTAGCCGCATAGGCAAGTGCCAACTTGCTTCATGATGGAACCCCAGTATTATTGTTCCATCATCTTTCTTACTTGATCTTAAGTCTCTTTAGTATTTAGTATTTGCAATTTCCATGGCTTATTTCATGTAGATCTAAGTTTAATGCATTTTTGGATTTCTTGGGTTTTGATCTAGATAACTTTGTTATTTCCAAGTTTTGATGGTTCCATGTTGTAGAGAATTTCGTTCTACCCCATTTTGACCTATGGAAATCCAGATTTGGACTTCGAATGAAGGATTTAGAGAGCTTGGAAATAATGGCTTCCATGGTTCTATTCTCGAAAATGGAGAAGAAGAACAGTACTTGGCCGCATGCACTTTCATGCTACAAGTTTTTCCTGGCCGTATGAGCAAACCTGGCCGCATGAGCAAACCTGGCCGCATGAGCTTTGCTTGCGCATATCCATTCAGTCCTCCAGCCGCATGTACTTCTATTGGCTGCAGCCGCATGAGCTTCCATCTTTTCCAGCCGCATGTACTTCGGTTTGCCATAGCCGCATGTACTTCTGTTTGTCGTAGCCGTATAAATAATCATTTTCAGCCGTATAGGATTTGTCATTTCGACCGCATGTGATCTGTTATTCCCAGCCGCATAGGCTTTGTCATTTCGACCGCATGAGATCTGTCACTTCCAGCCGCATATGATTTGATATTTTTGAGCCGCATAAGGATCAAACCCTGGCCGCATGAAACCCGAGCCGCATAGGGCCCAGATCCTCTAGCCGCATAGACTCGATTTCTTGAGCCGCATGGACTTAGTTTCTTAGCCGCATAACTTTACTTTTTCTCAGCCGCATGGCTGGGTTGGCTTCAGCGCATGAGCGCATATCTTTCTAGCCGCATGAGCATGTATCTTTCTCAGCCGCATGAACTAATAATTTTTCGGCCACATGAATTCTAGTCCATAATGCCTTTAACTGATTCTTGTCCCAAATTGACATTGATTGTGACCTTGACTAATAATTGATCATGTGTTCCTAGTTGGAACTAAGAGACTGGCTAGTCGTCTTATTGAATTGAATGAATGAGACGCGTTCATATTAACTATGAACTATTGCAATCGATTGGCCGATCCCGAATATTGGCATATAGACACATGCAGGCTCCAATTTATTTATTTAGTTTTCTACAAAAGCAGCATGTTTACTTTATGGTCAAGGCATGATTATTCCGTGGCTAGTTTTGATTGTTGCATTACGCTATGTAATACCTACAACCTAACCGCACGGGTATCGTTGTGGAGTTGGGTATATCGTATTTTGTACGGAAGTACTCATTCTGAATGACCATGATCCACGGCATGTGATTTCACTTAACATAGAGGCTACTAAGTTAAATAGAATAATGATTGCATTGAGAGAATAGATTCCCGAATTCTTACATGGCAGTCCTCTTTGGGACTATTAGTGCCCGACGGGCCGGCTGGTTCCCACAGATACTGCAAATCTGCCACACGGGCAGGGAGCGGTATCTGCCTATATTATTTATTGTATATTGATGACGGGCGTCCCACTGGGACTCATCTAATTCATGATTGGCGCAATTGATTGATTGGGTAGACTAGCCTTGCTTGTACATAGTAAAAATTGAGGAATCCATATTACATGATCCCAGGGTAACTTGGAACTCACAGTAGCAAGCCGTAGTAGTTGCATGGCCGTTTAAATTTATTTGTTTGTATACTGTACCTACTCTGTTGACTACTAAGATGATCAGAGTATCAGGACATGACGGGTCAACTTCTGTCCTTGTTTGGTTGGGAAGTTGGTTCGAAGTGTCGTGATGTTATGTGAATCCCAGTAAGTAAGCAGAGATCTATTTATCATATTTTTCTTATCTACTGGTTCAAATTCCTCATATCGTGCTTCCTTGCGGTACTTGCTATTAGAGGTCTAACCTCTCTGGTTTTGCATGGACAAATTTAGAGCCGGTCCTCGAGGGCTCAACTTACTTCCACCTCCAAGATGCTCAATACTAGAGGGATGATCGCAGGATGACTCGAATGGGTTCCTTACTTTCCCGCTCATTTTTGTTAATTACTTTATATCTTGTCGGTTGACACCGACATGTTAGTCGGATTGTCTTGTACTTACTTTTACATAATTGTAACTAAGTCAGGTTGAAGCTGATAACAATTGTGTATACTTTGCTACATTATCTGGTTATGTTTTGTAAAGACAGATATCAAGAACATTTTGACTGAGCGTTTGGGACGCCTTACTGCTTTATCTCACATGTTCTCTATTATTGTTTCTTCTTTGAATGATTGAGACAATAGATGTGAAGTGACCATAGTGAGACTTTCATGTAGTATGCACCCCTTGTCTTTTAGACAGCTTTGGTCGTATTATACGGTATTCATCTACCCGTAATACGTAGTTGGCTGTGTCATTCCCCCCGCTCTCCAGTATTCTGGTTCTGGGGCGTGATAAGGTTTTAGTGGTGGCCCATGCAGGTCTATTTCAGACTTGTGGGGGTTTTAATTTATAAGATGTCTCAATCACACATGTTCCCCCTTGGTCTCATAATTTATTGTTCTCAAACCTAGTTTGACATTCCAGTATCCTTTGACTTCATTGATCCTTCCACGTCCGGTCGTTTGATTGCTCTCTTGTCCCTTTCCTTAGGGGCACCTCATCCCATCTGTCATGACTGGACAGCAACAATAAGGGCAACATGGGTAGCATGACCAGGTTGGTCAGCAACAAGGGCCAAGTACTACCTCAAGAGGCTATTCTAGAAGAAGTAATAGTAGAACCAACAGCTGGACCGCAGTATTCGGAGGTTCCAATACCGCCAATAGTTTCCACCTACGTACCCCTATGGAAGTGGACACACCGGCCCTTCTGGAGATCATGAGAGGGATGATGGCTACTCAACACCATCAGATGTTAGCCCAGCAGCGCATGCACGCTCAATTGTAAGAGCAGAACGTCCTACTCAACCAAGGATTGTAGACGGCTTTGGAAAGATGGGCGAGGACAGATTCAGGAGCACCAAACAGGTTTTGCAAGTACAACCCCTGCCATTTCGAGGGCACAAAAAGATGCCATCTCATCAGCAGATGCATGGTCTTAAGGATATTGAGGCTACTTTGACAGCAGCTAAGGTACCGACAGAAGAACGTGTAGATCAAGTGAAGTTGTTACTTCAGGATCTCGCACGTGATTCGTGGGAATCAGAGGAAGTAGGCATCAGACGTCCTGTTGCTTGGGACGATTTTACCGTAAGATTCAAGACAAAGTACTATAGAGTTGTGGCACAATTTGAGCTACAACAGAAATTTATCAACCTCAAGCAGGCCGGTAATACAGTAGATGCTTATGCAGCGGAGTTCTGCAGATTGAGTAGGTTCGCCCCAAAGATTGTTGCAACAGAGAGCCAGAGGGCTATGAGGTTTCAGCAAGGGTTTCATCTTGAGCTCTTGCAATTGATAGAGGGGACACAACTACCAGACTTTCGATGAAGTATTGACGGCAACTTGAAGGCATGCGATCACCATTCAGAGGATTGCGACAAGGACTGGAGGTCAGAAGAGATCCCACAGTCAGATTGAAGGAGGAGGGGGGAGTAGCGCCCCGAACAACAGCACCGTCCCCTGGCGTTCACATTCACGATGTGGCAATGCCAGGTCCAGCACCACCACCAAGGCAGCAGCAATAATAACAGAGGAAGAACCAGCAACACCTAGCGGTCTGCACTTATTTTAGGCATGTGGGGCACACTAGAGATGTATGTTGGACATTGAACGGGCAGTGTTTGATATGTGGAAGTCCAGATCATCGGGTTATCACCTGTCCTAAGAATTCGAGGTCAGGAGGACTAGTGTAACAATTTTCTGCTCTGCCAGCACCAGGGGCAGGCCAGTATCGAGGACCAGCGGTGGCATTGAGATCGTTGGCACAACCTCCGTTCATGTCGCAGGCTCAGATGTTTCGGCAGCAGGGACCGCCGATGCAGCAATAACATAGACCACCCCAGCATCACCAACAGGGGCCAGCAGCAGCACCAGGCTAGTCCGCAACATGGGAACCAACAAGGAGGTCGAGGGCAGGCATTCACTCTGTCCTTGGAAGAGGCATTGGCATCAGGAGATATTATGGCAGGTAACATTCTGGTCGCCTCATATCCCGCAGTAGTATTATTTGATTCGGGAGCATCACACTCATTTATATCTGCACAATTTGCGACACAACTAGGAATGGAGTTCGAGGCATTGCCAGGGAGGTTGAATATACTCACTGGTAATGGGCTCGTAGGAGTTAGTAGAATTATTCTAGCATGTAGCGTTATAGTTTGTGGGTATTCCATACTCGCCAGGTTGATAGAATTTTCTGTTGGAAATTTTGACGTTATCTTGGGCATGGACTGGCAGAAAGACAGTCATGCGACAATAGATTGTCATAGAGGAAGTGTATCTTTTGATATTCCAGGCATGAAACGGTTCACCTTAGTCAGATCGGTGGCAACTCAACAAGAGCAGGGAGTAGTAAAGGCAATGGAAGAAGTTCAAGTTCTGAAGGTAGTTGAAGAGTTTCTAGACGTATTTACTGAAGAACTTTCGGGTCTACCACCGGTTAGAGATATTGAGTTCAGTATAGAATTAACACCTGGGACTAAACCGATATCAGATCGAGTTTATAGAATGGCGGATTCAGAGCAGGCTAAGGTATATCAGCACATAGAGGAACTGAAAGAGAAGAAGTTCATCCAAGCTATCATATCACCATGGGCAGCACCAGTGGTACTTGTGGGGAAGAAGGATGGGTCATCAAGATTTTGCATCGACTACATGAAGCTTAACGCAGCAACACTAAAGAACAAGTACCCACTGCCCAGGATCGACGACTTGTTTGATCAGTTGAGCAGGATTAGAGTTTTCTCCAAGATAGATATTCGTTCAGGGTATCATCAAGTGAGGATTCGGAAGGAGGATATTCCCAAGACAGCATTCAGGTCAAAGTACGGGCATTATGAATTCTTGGTAATGTCATTTGGTTTGACCAATGCTCCAGCAATATTTATGGATTTGATGAACCGCATCTTTATGTCATACTTAGATCAGTTTGTCATTGTGTTTCTCGACGACATTCTCGTGTACTCTGCTAGTGAAGAGGAGCGTGGAGACCACCTCCAGAAAGTGTTACAGGTTTTGAGAGAGAACCAGTTGTTTGCCAAGCTCAGCAAGTGTGAGTTCTGGACGGATCATATTTCATTTTTGGGACACATTATATCAGGGACTGGAGTAGCATTGGATCCCAAGAAGGTAGAAGCAGTAGAGAGTTGGCCAGTACCTAAGACCGAAGCAGATGTACAGAGTTCTTGGGATTGGCAGGATATTACAGAAGGTTTGTAAGCCCCTGATTTTCAAATTCATTTTAATTAGTGTTAATTAATTTTTAATGTCATTTATAGCCTTAAATAATTATTAGGAATTTTTAGGAATTTTTCTAGAATTTTTAAATGATTTTAAATGAGTTTTAAAATACAAAAATATCAATTTATAAATTATTTAAATGTTTTAATATCAATTTGCAATTATTAGAATTGTTTTAATACTGTTTTGTAATTATTAGATTTGTTAATATATTGGTTTGCAATTTCCCAATTGTTATGTGCAAATTTCTTTTGCACATAAACACTGCGGGGACCTTTATGCAATTTTCTAAACTCTAGGGTTTGTTTTGCAAATCCTAAACCTACCCCCTGCTCGACGACCGACGGCTGACCGGCGACTGCCCCCGCCATTTCCGGCCAGCGTACAGCTCCCCGATCGCCCTAAACCCCTATAAATAAATCCCTCTCTCTCCACAGTCAAAATCCTAGACTCCCCGACCATCCACGACCGACCGCTGCCCTCTTCTTCCCCGATGAACCCCCAAACCTAACCCTACTCCGGCGAATGCTGCACCGCCCCAACCGACGACCTTCATCGCCAACCACCACCACCAGTCGACTCGTCCTGTCACGCCGACCCCAGCGCCACCACTCCGCCACCGCCACGACGTCTCCTCCGCCCGACAGCACCCCCGAAACCCACTTCGACGGCCGGACACGTAAGTGTCAGCTTCATTTCGTGTCGGCTGTGTCTCGATTTCACGTGAGAGACTCGCCAGGACACGGGGATGTTTGTCCAGTAGCTGGACACGAGAACTAGGGCTCGTGTGTGTCGTGCGAAGCACGAACACGAGCAAACCCTGTGTCCTTAACTGTCAGGACACAGGATGGTTTTTATATTTTTTTTATATGTTAAATCATTCAAAACTAAATAAAATAAACCCGAACCTATTTCTAACAATCGGGCCAACTAGCCCACTGGCCAGCGGCTGCAGTGGTAAATCCCCCCCCCCCGGCTCTGTTGGCTCGAGTTCGAGCCCCCTCTTTTCTGTCTTCTTTTCTTTTTCTGTTTCTTTTCTTTTTCTTTTTCTTTTTTCAGTTTTATATATATATATTTATATATATATGTATATGTATATATTAGTAGTATATATATGTATATGTATATATTAGTATATATATGTGTATATACTATTTTTAACAGTATTTAATATATATGTATATATTTGTGGTTAGTAAATTTTGTATATATATGTCTATATATACATTTTTCCTATGTATATATAATTATAATATATACACTATATTATTAAGTATTTTCTTATGTATTATATTATTTGTAAATATATATATATACTCAATAAATTAAGTATTTTTCCTTATATATCTAAATATACTTTAACATAGGTATGTATATTCTTTTGTACAAATTAGCCTTATTAAAATAATAATTTATTTTGCACTATCACCAAATTATATTTTTTTTATTGTATTTAAATTACTGCAACCATTTGGTGTCCAAGCCTAGCATGGGTATTTGGGCTCAAATGTGTTTTCACACATTCAAGACCTGTACAAGTCATATTGGACTTGATTCATGGCCTTGGGTCCTGTATTTGAACTTTGGTTCAAATTATATACATGGACAAAATACGCAGATAATTAATTATTGTGTGCATTGCTATTTTTGATTTTCTAAAAATACTTAAAGTATTGCTAAAATTATGGAAAAATAGTTTTTAGATACTTTGTTAAGTTAGCTAATTTAGTATAATTTTTGTAGTATTTAATTTACTGTTTTGCCACTAGGTTGGCATATGAAACCAAAACTCATTTTCTGTATACTTAGGAAAACTGTTTTTTATAAAATATTTATACTGGTTGATAAATTCCAGAAAAATTATAATAAATTTTTATGATTAACAAGGATCACTTTAGTACTTTACTTTAAGAAAAACTAGACTTTTTGCCTATCTCTAAAATTGTTAGAACACAATAATCTTTTGATTTATTTATTGATTAATACGACTTGTAGCTTTTTGTGTTATTGGAGTTTTAGTCGTGTTGAACCCCATCCCTCACTAGTGTAAAGACCCTAGAAAGTTAGTTAACATAGTGTGTCACCCCACATTGGTCTCCTATGCCAAGTCATCATTTTGGCTAGGTGTCCAATCACAAGTCGTGTTTCACCAATTAGTGTCCTAGTGTTTTAGCTTAGTGTAAAACTAAGTTGTTGTATTTACTTCTACAGCGACGAGTTACTGGACATCCATAGCATTATTATCGCAGCTTGTTTTGTTTTGCTTTACTAGAGGCAAGTACTTTCTACGAACTTTACATATTGTCACATAAATGAACTGCAAACCCCTCCATGTTATATGCTGATCCTTGGGGTAGCAAGTTAGATCTCTACATGTTGCACTTCCAGTTACTACCATGCTTAGAACAGTCTTGATGTATCTCTCACATGATTAGAATATAGGTTATGGGGAAACTGTTAGTAGTGTACGTGATTATGCCCCCTTCCCCCGTACGTATGTACCGAGCAAGGTTGACATTTTATATGTATACCTTGTCATATGCTTTATCTCAACGCAGATTTGTACGTATGTACATCTGTCGCCGTTTCACTTGTACGGAAGTACATTTCATTATGTGCCCCCAGCACATTGTACATCTATTGACCGATCACGTACCTGCTACAGTTTTAAACATTACATATACATCTGTCTCTATGACATATGTGTCCTTGCCATGATAGACTATGTGATGCCATGCTTTCCAGTTATTTCTCACATGTTCATTCTCATGTTCATTTCCATGTTTCATATGCTAGTTTGCTAGATTTAGTGCTTGCTCCCGTCCTGACAGGATAACGTTGTAGGTGTCCTTACTGAGGAGAAGTTACTCTGCGACTCATACTATGGAGTTACTACCGAGGACCCGGCTCTGCTTTACGAGGATGTTCCTGCAGGGAACCTCGCCTAGTTGTCTTTTGTTTACTTAGACTTTTGAGAGTAGACATGTATTAGACTACATCATTTTAACTGGACATGTATCCAGTTTTACATTTCAGTTCACTTGTACTTGGATATTTTACTATATACGACGACTTTTGTGTTTGGAGCATTTATGATTCTTCTTCACTTATAGAACTGTTAGTACATTTAGTCTTATCCTGTTGTCTTTAGAACAGCTTACTACGTTTTATCTCAACGTAGGCTGGACATGACTCGGCCTGGCCCAACAATTTGGGTAGCGGGTCGTGACATGTTTTTAGTGGTGGCCCATGCAGGTCCTGACTAAACTATTTGGTTACGTTATTGTACCAAGCATGCCTGCAATTAGGAACTTAAGGTAATTAGACAACATTAGGAAAGACACTTAGAGGAATGCTAGGATTGCAACATAAGAAACATCACATGTTTGCTATTATAATTAGATTTTCTGCATATGATTGCTTACTTTAAACAAAGTCCTTATAAGTCTTTTATGTGTAATTTAGATGGTGCTTACTCGTTCGTCCTAGTATGTTACCCCCGAGAATGGGGCCCTCCATATCCAGTCAGCTGACCAGTTGACTGATACACCTCCACCTACCACATTTCCCCACTCCACAGATCCACAGACCCAGATACCACCTTCCACATCCCAGGCCCGGCAGGACCCGATACTTCCACCACCCCCTATCACTATACCCACCAGGCTTCCGTCACACTCGACGGGACCCAGCTGCTCACACTGATCCAGGGGTTCCTAACAACCCATCAGGAGCAGACTATCCTACTACTCCCCAGAGCATGGAGCGTTCTGAGGGACGTCCCGTAGTCCCACCACATGTAGAGCCACGGCAGAGAGCGGGGACAGTCAAGGACTTCATGGGTCTGAATCCCAAGGAGTTCTCAGGGACTGAGGGCATAGTAGTAGCTGATGACTGGCTAGATTCTGTAGAGAGGAAGCTTTTGGGAGTTAGGATGCCGGATGACCTTCAGGTCGAGGCAGCAGGATTTCTGCTGATAGACTTAGCCGGAGTCTGGTTCAGGAATGAGCCGTTGTTCGCGAGGGTAGAGCCACCTGGGACCAGTTCAAGACCCAGTTCAAGAAGAAATTCTTCTCGACCACTGCTAGAGTAGCCATGGGGCTACGATTCCAGAACATCCAGCAGGGGAACCGTTCTGTTGATGACTATACGGGAGAGTTTAGTCGCCTGAGCCATTTTGCTCCTAGTCTGGTTGCTGATCCAGAGGAGATGACCCGTAGGTTTTGCCATGGTCTAGTTCCAGACATTGGCATCCTTATAGTGGCGAACGGTACGACCGACTACTATCAGAGCCTAGAGTTGGCCCGGAGTATTGAGGAGCGTCTTCTGTCATACAAGAGGCCGGCTTCTGTACATCATGAGGGACCGTCCAAGCGTCAGGCTTTCCAGCAGAGAGCGCCGACGCCACCCCAGCAGACTTACCGTCCCCCTACACCACATCATCAGACCCGCCAGTTAGAGCCCCGGGACCCCGGCAGCAGCAGCAGCAGCAGAGGGGAGCTATATGTTCTTTCTGCGGAAGACCAGGGCATGATCACACCGTCTGCAGAAGAGGTTGAAGCAGTATTTAGCTTGTGGGTCTGCCACCCATCAGATTCGAGAGTGCCCAGTAGTGAAGACTAGAGGACCGCTCCCGACTCAGCAGCAGAGGTTTGGACAGCATCTGCAGCAGCAGAAGGGACCTCAGGGGAGGGTTTATAGTCTAGCCATTGAGCCGAAGCCGGAGCAGGTTTCGGAGCCGGATTACTTAGCGGACGTCATCACAGGTCATGTTTATTGTATACTTTTCTTGCTGTATGTTTGTTTGATTCTGGTGCATCTCATAGCTTCCTATCATTAGAGTTTATGCATAAACATCATCTAGTAGCTACACCTACTGCAGAGATTAGTAGAGTGATGACGGAAGGAGGACCAGTGCCTATTAGATCTATCTATAGGTGTTCTATTTTTATAGCCGGAGAGAGTTCAGAGGGCAATTCTTTGTGATGCCGCTCCCCGGTGATGATATCATATTGGGGATGGACTGGCTTAGCTATGCCCATGTATCTATAGATTGCCATGAGGGTAGTATTGTGTTCAGTCCCCCAGGCACAGCACCATTCAGTGTCAGGAGGACAGGGCCAGAGATCAGCCTAGAGCCGAACTGTTGTGCTACAGTCGAGGACGCAGCACCGCCACACCCTATCATTAGGGAGTTTATGGATGTATTCCCAGAGGATCTTCCAGGACTTCCGCCGACAGATGTGGAGTTCCTATAGATCTAGTGCCGGGTTCATCACCAGTATCCCGGGCTTGCTATAGAGTGAATCCCAAGGAGGCCATAGAGATGAAAGAGCAGATTGATGACCTGTTGAAAAAGGGTTTCATTCGATCCAGTGCTTCTCCATGGGGAGCGCCAGTGCTCTTTGTGCCTAAGAAGGATGGTACAGTCCGGTTGTGTATTGATTACCGGGCCTTGAATGCCATCACTATCAAGAACAAATATCCTCTGCCCAGGATAGATGATTTGTTCGACCAGTTGAGGGGGCGAAGGTGTTTTCCAGGATAGACTTGAGATCCGGGTACCACCAGGTGAAGGTTAGGCCAGCAGACATCCAGAAGACGGCGTTCAACACGAAGTACGGGCAGTACGAGTTTCTGGTGATGCCATTTGGTCTCACAAATGCGCCAGCTGTCTTTATGAACTTGAGAATAAGACATTTCACCAGTATCTGGATAAGTTCGTGGTGTTTATCGACGACATCCTGATATACTCGAAGACGCCGGAGGAGCATGCAGAGCACTTGCGGATAGTTTTGGGGATTCTGAGGCAGGAGAGATTGTTTGCCAAATTGCCGAAGTGCGAGTTCTTTTTAGACCGAGTGGAGTTTCGCGGCCATGTAGTCACTGGAGATGGAATCTCGGTGGATCCCAGGAAGATTGCTGCAGTTGAGACGTGGAAGGCTCCGACGTCAGTTTCAGAGATCAGGAGCTTTCTGGGTTTAGCAGGCTATTACAGAAAGTTCGTCCAGGACTTTGCTAGGATAGCTGAACCCATGACGAAGCTGACGCGGAAGGACGCAGAGTACATCTGGTCAGAGGACTGCCAGGCGGCATTTGAGGAGCTGAAGAGGAGGCTGACGACCGCTCCAGTTCTGACTTTACCTTCAGGTTCTGGAGGTTTCACCATATACAGGATGCTTCTGGGAAGGGGCTAGGATGTGTTCTATAGCAGCTGGGAAAGTAATTGCTTATGCATCTAGGCTTGCAGACTCATGAGAGGAATTATCCTACCCATGACCTAGAGTTAGCTGCGGTGATCTTTGCACTCAAGTTATGGAAACATTACTTATACGGAGAGCGTGTGGAAATCTTTACTGACCACAAAAGCTTGAAGTATGTGTTCACGCAGAAAGAGCTGAACATGAGGCAAAGACGATGGTTGGAGTTGATGAAGGACTTCGACATCGATTTACAGTATCACCCCGGGAAGGCAAATGTGGTGGCGGATGCGCTGAGCAGGCATCCGATGGCATGGTACCTGATGATTGATCGGCATTTGCGGGAGGATCTGGAGAAGCTCGTATCGAGCTAGTCGGCCAGGATCAGTGATACAGATGATGGCGCTTGACATTCAGTCAGGTTTGATGGAGCAGATCCGGGAGGCACAGTCTACAGATGAGAGCCTTCGCAGACTTCGACCCCAGGCATTAGCTGGATTGCTGGATGACTTCACTATAGCGAGGATGGATCCCTGAGGCATGGCAGCCGATTGTGCGTGCCGAAGGGAGAGCTAGTAGAGGCAGTTTTACAGGAGGCGCACCGATCGAGATATTCTATTCACCCTGGTGCTAACAAGATGTACCGTGACTTGCGGGAACATCTTTGGTGGCACGGGATGAAGAGGGATGTATCGCGTTTTATCTCGAGATGTCTAGTTTGCCAGCAGGTCAAGGGAGCGCCAGAGGCCAGCTGGTTTGTTGCAGCCGTTACCATTCCCGAGTGGAAGTGGGAATATTACGATGGACTTCGTTTCAGGGCTTCCTCGTTCCCAAGGAGGGAAGGATGCCATCTGGGTCATCGTAGACAGGCTGACGAAGTGTACGCACTTCATACCCTTCAAGGTGGGGCTTTCCACCGAGAAGTTGGCAGAGCTATACATGCAGCAGATAGTTCGCCTACACGGAGTGCCAGTGAGCATCGTGTCAGACAGAGACAGCAGATTTACATCCCACTACTGGAGGAGCTTGCAGGAGGAGTTGGGCAGTAGGCTCAAGTTCAGTACGGCGTACCACCCACAGACAGATGGACAGTCCGAGAGGACGATACAGACACTGGAGGATATGCTGAGGACTTGCGTGCTGGACTTCGGAGGATCATGGAGAGCCATCTGCACTTGGTAGAGTTTTCATACAACAACAGCTACCAGGCCAGTATTGGTATGTCTCCTTTCGAGGCGCTTATGGACGACGTGCCGGACACCGCTCTTTTGGGATGATGTCGGAGACAGAGTTATGCTTGGGCCAGAGATGATCACGGATGCAGCAGAGAAAGTCAGGATGATCAGAGATAGGCTCAGAGTAGCTCAGGACAGGCAGAAACACTGGGCTGATGCTAGTCGCAGGCCGATGGAGTTCGCAGACGGTGATATGGTGCTAGTGAAGATATCACCTACCAGAGGGACGATCCGGTTCGGACGAGGAGGGAAGCTGAGCCCCAGATACATCGGGCCGTTCGAGGTACTTGGCAGGATCGGAGAGGTAGCTTACAGGGTTGCACTTCTACCCAATCTAGCAGGAGTTCATGACGTCTTTCACGTATCTCAGCAGAGGAGATATGTTCCAGACCCCAGTCATGTGCTAGATCATTCAGAGTTGGAGGTCGGACCGAGCCTTACAGTTTCTGAGCAGCCAGTGGAGATATTAGACCGGAGAGAGAAGAGGCTGAGGAACAAGTTATACCCCTAGTACGAGTAGCTTGGAGCCGTCACTCCCCAGGTGAATCTACTTGGGAGAGGGAGTCGGACATGAGGGAGAGATTCCCTTACTTGTTCGATCCAACCGCTGCGAGGGAACCACCCGTTCCCGCTTGATACCTTAGAGGTTAGTTTCGATCGCAGCCTTAGTCATTTTGTTGCATACTTGCTATGTTAGAATATTGTCGGGTCTTCAATCCTTGTGAATTTCGAGGACGAAATTTTTCAAGGAGGGAAGACTTGTAAGCCCCTGATTTTCAAATTTTTAATTAGTGTTAATTAATTTTTAATATCATTTATAGCCTTAAATAATTATTAGGAATTTTTAGGAATTTTTCTAGAATTTTTAAATGATTTTAAATGAGTTTTAAAATACAAAAATATCAATTTGTAAATTATTAAATATTTTAATATCAATTTGCAATTATTAGAATTGTTTTAATACTGTTTTGTAATTATTAGATTTGTTAATATATTGGTTTGCAATTTCCCAATTGTTATGTGCAAATTTCTTTTGCACATAAACACTGCGGGGACCTTTATGCAATTTCCTAAACTCTAGGGTTTGTTTTGCAAATCCTAAACCTACCCCCTGCCCGACGACCGACGGCTGACCGGCGACTGCCCCCGCCATTTTTGGCCAGCGCACAGCTCCCCGACCGCCCTAAACCCCTATAAATAAACCCCTCTCTCCCCAGTCAAAACCCTAGACTCCCCGACCATCCACGACCGACCGCTGCCCTCTTCTTCCCCGATGAACCCCCAAACCCTAACCCTACTCCGGCGAACGCTGCACCGCCCCAACCGACGACCTTCACCGCCAACCACCACCACCAGTCGACTCGCCCTGTCACGCTGACCCCAGCGCCACCACTCCGCTACCGCCACGACGTCTCCTCCGCCCGGCAGCACCCCCGAAACCCACTTCGATGGCCGGACACGTAAGTGTCAGCTTCATTTCGTGTCGGCTGTGTCTCGATTTCACGTGAGAGACTCGCCAGGACACGGGGATGTTTGTCCAGTAGCTGGATACGAGAACTAGGGCTCGTGTGTGTCGTACGAAGCACGGACATGAGCAAACCCTGTGTCCTTAACTGTCAGGACACAGGATGGTTTTTATATTTTTTTATATGTTAAATCATTCAAACTAAATAAAATAAACCCGAACCTATTTCTAACAATCGGGCCAACTGGCCCACTGGCCAGCGGCTGCAGTGTTAAATCCCCCCCCCCCCCCCCCCCGGCTCTGTTGGCTCGAGTTCGAGCCCCCTCTTTTCTGTCTTCTTTTCTTTTTCTGTTTCTTTTCTTTTTTCTTTTCTTTTTTCAGTTTTATATTATATATATATATTTATATATATATGTATGTATATATTAGTATATATATGTGTATATACTATTTTTAACAGTATTAAATATATATGTATATATTTTGTAGTTAGTAAATTTTATATATATGTCTATATATACATTTTTCCTATGTATATATATATATATATATATATACACTATATTATTAAGTATTTTTTATGTATATATATATTTGTAAATAATATATATACTCAATAAATTAAGTATTTTTCCTTATATATCTAAATATACTTTAACATAGTATATTCTTTTGTACAAATTAGCCTTATTAAAAATAAATATTTATTTTGCACTATCACCAAATTATATTTTTTTTATTGTATTTAAATTACTGCAACCATTTGGTGTCCAAGCCTAGCATGGGTATTTGGGCTCAAATGTGTTTTAACACATTCAAGACCTGTACAAGTCATATTGGACTTGATTCATGGCCTTGGGTCCTGTATTTGAACTTTGGTTCAAATTATATACATGGACAAAATACGCAGATAATTAATTATTGTGTGCATTGCTGTTTTTGATTTTCTAAAAATACTTAGTATTGCTAAAATTATGGAAAATAGTTTTTAGATACTTTGTTAAGTTAGCTAATTTAGTATAATTTTTGTAGTATTTAATTTACTGTTTTGCCACTAGGTTGGCCTATGAAACCAAAACTCATTTTCTGTATACTTAGGAAAACTGTTTTTTATAAAATATTTATACTGGTTGATAAATTCCAGAAAATTATAATAAATTTCTATGATTAACAAGGATCACTTTAGTACTTTACTTTAAGAAAAACTAGACTTTTTGCCTATCTCTAAAATTGTTAGAACACAATAATCTTTTGATTTATTTATTGATTAATTACGACTTGTAGCTTTTTGTGTTATTGGAGTTTTAGTCGTGTTGAACCCCATCCCTCACTAGTGTAAATACCCTAGAAAGTTAGTTAACATAGTGTGTCACCCCACATTGGTCTCCTATGCCAAGTCATCATTTTGGCTAGGTGCCCAATCACAAGTCGTGTTTCACCAATTAGTGTCCTAGTGTTTTAGCTTAGTGTAAAACTAAGTTATTGTATTTACTTCTACAGCGACGAGTTACTGGACATCCATAGCATTGTTATCGTAGCTTGTTTTGTTTTGCTTTGCTAGAGGCAAGTACTTTCTACGAACTTTACATATTGTCACATAAATGAACTGCAAACCCCACCATGTTATATGCTGATCCTTGGGGTAGCAAGTTAGATCTCTACATGTTGCACTTCCAGTTACTACCATGCTTAGAACAGTCTTGATGTATCTCTTACATGATTAGAATATGGGTTATGGGGAAACTGTTAGTAGTGTACGTGATTATGCCCCCTTCTCCCGTACGTATGTACCGAGCAAGGTTGACATTTATATGTATACCTTGTCGTATGCTTTATCTCAATGCGGATTTGTACGTATGTACATCTGTCGCCGTTTTACTTGTACGGAAGTACATTTCATTATGTGACCCCAGCACATTGTACATCTATTGACCGATCACGTACCTACTACAGTTTTAAATATTACATATACACTGTCTCTATGACATATGTGTCCTTGCCATGATAGACTATGTGATGCCATGCTTTTCAGTTATTTACATGTTCATTCTCATGTTCATTTTCATGTTTCATATGCTAGTTTGCTAGATTTAGTGCTTGCTCCCGTCCTGACAGGATAACGTTGTAGGTGTCCTTACTGAGGAGGAGTTACTCTGCGACTCATACTATGGAGTTACTGCCCAGGACCCGGCTCTGCTTTAGGATGTTCATGCAGGGAACCTCGCCTAGTTGTCTTTTGTTTACTTAAACTTTGAGAGTAGACATGTATTAGACTACATCATTTTGTAACTGGACATGTATCCAGTTTTACATTTCAGTTCACTTGTACTTGGATATTTTACTATATATGACGACTTTTGTGTTTGGAGCATTTATGATTCTTCTTCACTTATAGAACTGTTAGTACATTTGGTCTTATCCTGTTGTCTTTAGAACAGCTTACTACGTTTTATCTCAACGTAGGCTGGACATGACTCGGCCTGGCCCAACAATTTGGGTAGCGGTCGTGACAAGGTTCGTATCAGACTTTGCAAAACTTTCAGCACCCATGACCTACTTTACATGGAAGGATATGTCATTCGTTTGGTCGACAAAATGCCAGGCATCATTTGAGACTTTGAAGCAGAAGTTGATATCGGCACCTATCTTATATTACTGGTTGGACCCGGAGGTTTTACTGTATACTGTGATGCGTCAGGTAAAGGACTTGGATGTGTCCTCATGCAACATAGTAAGGTGATAGCATATGCATCTAGGCAACTTTGAGACCACGAGAAGAATTATCCAACTCATGACTTGGAGTTGGCGGCAATAGTATTTGCTTTGAAGCTATGGAGGCATTACTTATATGGTGATTGATGTCACCCTCATTTCCCATATTTTCCATATTTTTCTGTATTTCGTATTTATACTCGTATCTGGATTTTGGCATGTATTTTTTATTTTTCTCAACTTGTGGGATTTCGGTATTTCTCGTATTTGGGTTTTTGGCTTGGCTCGGTTATATTGGGTTGGTTCGGTTTGGTTCGGTTTTTGAGCATTGGATCACCCTAGCCCTATGTTACACCCTCAACCACCACAACTCCCTCTCTTTATATCCCCACCTACCACTCTCTCCTCATAAACACCATTAATTTCTTTCTTCTTCTTCTTCTCCTTCCTCAACACAACTCTCCTAACCCTAGGCAAGTGCATCTTGCCACTACATGAGGACCCTCTTTTCTTTGTCCATTTGCTAGTTTAGGACATAGAGATCATCATTAGTTCTTAGTTTTTATGATTTGGTGTCTCTGTTGATGTAGATCTAAGTTATTCTTATTTTCAGATTTACATGTTTTGATCCATTTTGGTTGGTTTTCTTGAGTTCTGATGTTCCATGTGGAAGAGCTTTAAGTTCACTCCAGTTGGAGCCTTGGAAATCGGATTTGGAGTTCGGATGGCCAATTATGAACTTGTGAAGCTTTGGGTTCTTCCTTGGTGTTCTTGCTGTTTGGAGGAAACAGTGAGCAGTGTGCAGAGCTGCTTAGCTTACGCACATTGAGCTACGCGTGCTCTTTAGCGCTGCGTACGCAGGATTGAGTACGCCTCCTGTTGAAAGCGTGTCCCCTTGAGCGTGCGGACTTTCACGCAGCTGCTCCCTTGAGCGTGCGTGACTTTCACACACTGCCCCTTGAGCGTGCGTGACTTTCACGCAGCTTCCCTTGAGCGTGCGTGACTTTCACGCAGCTGCTCCCTTGAGCGTGCGTGACTTTCACACACTGCCCTTGAGCGTGCGTGACTTTTCACGCAGCTGCTTCCTTGAGCGTGCGTGACTTTCACGCAGCTTCTCTCTTGAGTGTGCGTGACTTTCACGTACACTGCTCCCTGTAGCGTGCATGACTTTCACGTACACTGCTCCCTGTAGCGTGCGTGACTTTCACCTACACTGCCCTCTCAGCGTGCATGACTTTTCACCTACGCTGCCCCCTTGAGCGTGCGTGACTTTCACATACGCTGCCTTCCTGCGTGCGTGTTATAATACGTATGCATTCCCCCTGCGTGCGTGCTTTTGTGCGTACGCATCCCCTGACCCGTATTTGATATTTTATTAGATATTTATGCCCATTTTATATCCTTACGTCTTTGTCATAAACTTGATATGACAAGGAATGACTATTGTACATGGCTTGGTATGCAAGGAACTAGTATAACACGACAGTGACCCGTAGTGGTGCACTCCTGACATGACCAACATGACTTGATAGTGGCCCGTGGCGGCGCACTCCTGACTTGACATGACTTGATACTTAACTTGACCTGTCTTGGAACCGTGGGTGGTTCTTTCTTGCTTACTTGTTAATCCACTTGTCCAGTCTTACATCATGTCTAGGATGGAACTCCTGAGTACCACGTCAGGAGTACCTACTAAATGGATTAAGGTTAATAACTAGAATAATATAGTAGTCATGAAGAGATGACACAGCTACCGGCATTTCCGTTACCTGGGCGCTCTTGGGATCTGTAGCCTGCCGTCGAGTAGGGCACATTTCCAGCGCACCGTCGAGTGTTGCACCCTCTAAGTCACCTAAGGGTACATTGTCTTATGGGCGATGTACCCACCTGAATTCAACCTAATCTTTCGTCCTGGGTAGCCTGGATGGTCTGCAGGACTTGTGGCTGTGGAACAATCTCACTGTATCTTGTTAGTAATTAGGTCTGTGATAACCCTAGTAGTTAAAGTAGTAAGCCGTAGTATCTGCTTGGCCGTGATTGATTGAATGAAGTATAACCAGTCTGGGCATGTCTTGATCCAGTACCAGAATGTTTCCTGTCTTGATTTCTTACATTATTATCTTGCCGTAAATGGTGGGAAACCAAGCTTTGTTCAGATGAAGGGTTACAACCCCGGTCCTTGTTTGGTTACGGGTTGTAACCTGGCTATCGGAATATTTCCATGGTATCTCGTCATATATCATCCTGACATGTTTTCATAATTCTAGTTTTAATCTTAATTTTCTTGTGCTGATTGCTAGCTTTTCACTACACCAAAATATGTAATTTGTAACACATTTTTTTCCTATTAGTAACGGTTATTATCGTTACAGATAAGTAACAGTTATAACCGTGACTAAATAAGCATCCGTTAGGAAAAGCTAATTCTCTATTTTATTTATTTTTGTATTAATTGTCATACTAAAAACTGTTACAAATGATACAGATGAAAAATTTTCCTATAAAATTTTCCCGCAACATATTTCGTTGTTCCCTCTCACTCTCCAATTTACTAAGAAAACTCCCCCCTTTACTGTTGTTTCTCTCTCTATGGAGTTCCTCACTCTCTAGAGAAAACACATCCCTCTCAATGAAAACCCAAATCGAACTTGCTGTCCTCTCCATCACCGTGAAAGAGTACGTCATGCCCTCTCTATCACCGTGAAAGAGTACGTCATGCCCTCCCCATCATCGGCGAAAGAGTACATCCAGCTCTCTCCATCACCGGTGAAGAATATATCCTCTTCTTCTCTCTCAAAAACTTGATTTGATCAGGGTTTGACTTCAATTTGATTAGGTTTGATTTGATATGATTAAGGTTTGAGAATTTTGTTTTCTTCCATTCTCTCTGACAATCTCGATTTTCTTTGATTAGAGCTCGTTGCAGTGGTAAGGATACCGTCGGCCCACCCAAAGGTACTTTTTCTTTTCTCTTTTCCCGATCAAGAAATTATTGTTCGTCGTTGGTTTTATTTCTTATTTATGAATGCTATGCTTTCAACTATATTTTGGAAGGTGAAATGATTCTGGCAAAGTCATAACCTGAATGCTGACTTGGAGGCTTCCTGCTACCATTTATTACTATCAAGTGAGACTTCATCCCATGAAATCATGACCTAAATGCTGACTTTAAGACTCTGTCGTGCCTCAAACAGTCCTGATCCATTTGTGTTAAGGCAAGGCCTAGATGCTTGTCTGTGCTGGGTTAAGAGGTGCTGGCCTTTGTTTTAAAAGGAAGTCAGAGCTCGTCATGGGTGTGAAGGATTTAATAGAAAGACATGATAATCCTAATAAATTAACAAAGCATAATATGGAGAATATGATGTTAATATACATGATGATGAGGGAGATGTTAAATTTAGATAGTGACGATTGGCATTATTGCATCATTGATAGAATTTATCACTCTAGAAAGTTGAAATATAAGCATCGTATCTATTAGATTTTTAGTTTTGTTTTGTTTGCATTTGAGCATTAGTAAAAACTTTGAAACTTCGTGAAAGACTAAAGTATTTTTTAGCTGTTATATCATGTCTATCATCATATTATGAGAAATTTTTATGATTCATGTTTATTTGTGTGATTACTTGTTTGATATAAGAAATTGTTTCTTTAATTGGTAACTTACTGCACTAAGGCATGCTCCTTGAGGGTTTTGGAACCTCTGGTGCCTTGGGGCCGCCTTAACAACAATGAATTATATATCCTTTATGTGCTTCATAGCATGGGTTTTATCTGTTGTTATTGTTTCAGGCATCTATTTATTTTTCAAATGAAGTCATGGACTTGAGGTCCTCTTTGTTGTTGGTTCTGTGACAACTTGAGGCATGTTTTTTAGTATAGCACTATTTAATTTTTTGCTGCCTTCTTATGTGAATCCTATGTACTTCTAACTACATTATCATTAATATAAAGAACATAATATTCCAATTGCATGTATGAACCTTTGCCATGCTATTTATATTAAACAATATGAATACAATACATATTTTCTGCCTTAACATTGACCATCTGATATAATTATGTACTTATCGAATAGGTACTTTTTGAATGCAATCAATTACTTTTACCTATTTGAAATCTGCATTTGGAACAATTGGCTCTAATTTGCAATTTATTTATTTTGGGTACAAGTTGGTGAATCAAATGTTGTTTGCTTCTTCCATTTGCTTTTAAGCTTTTTGCGTTTGAAACATTTTCATTAGCTTTGTTCTCCCTTCTTCTACTCCTCGTTAAGACGTGGAACATTTTGTCTGAAGCAATCATAAAATTTTCTGTTACAGTCACAAAAATGTAGATTCAGAATAGTAGACTATGTGTCATCTTGTAACAGTAGGAGTAATTTCATTTTGTTGATTTTATATGTTGATGACATCCTGCTTGCTAGTAGTATATGTTTGCTCAAAAAAATGAAGGCTTATCTCATGAAAAGGTTTTATATGAAGGATATGGGAAAAGCACATTATGTGTTTGGTATCGAGATTACAAGAAGTAGGGAGCAGCGTATGCTGGGACTTTCTCAGAAAAAATACATTGACAAAGTGTCTAAAGATTTGGTGTGTAGAATTGCAAACCTGATTGTCCAATATCGAAAAGAGACAAATTACACAAAAGACAATGTCCTAAAAATGCTTTGCAGAAGAAAGATATGCAGAATGTGCCATATAAAAGGCAGGTTGGGAGTCTAATGCATCTGCAAATACGCACAAGACCAGACATAGATAAAAAAAATATTGTCTAAAGTTTAGTCAAATGCAGGTCATGAGCACTGGGTGGCTGGAAAGAAAGTTTTAAAGTATTTGAAGAAAACCATGAATTATATGTTGGTTTATAGTGAAATGCAAGTCAGATGCTTCTTATAAATTAAATTTGGATGATTTGAAATCTACTTCAGATTATACTTTTTTTAGTTGGCTGGAGGAGCAGTTTCTTGGAAAACAACAAAACGGACACTCGCAGCAACTTCAACCATCCAGGCAGAATATAAGGCCATCTTTGAAACTATTGGTCAAGCCTTGTGTTGAAATTTTTTGTCTCAGTTAAAATTTGTGGATTCCATTGATAGGCCTATGGCCATTTACTGTGATAATTCATCTGCAATATTTTTCTCCAAGAACAACAAAAGATCTTTAGGTTCCAAGAATGTAGATGTAAAATATTTTGTTGTCAGAGAGTGTTAATGACAATGAAATTGAGGTCGTCAAGATTGGCACTAGAGATCAACTTGCAAACCCTTTAACAAAGGCTTTACAAGTATAAATTTTCACTGAACATGTTAAAACAATGGGAGCGATGGAGAGCATGAATGCCGAAGAGAAGTGAAAGTACTTGGTTGTTATTATGTATAGTATCGTATGTTATTTCAATAAAATAATCATTGCTTCCTACAGAATTAAGTTGTACAAATTAGTATATATTGTTATTGAACAATATACTTTGCAGTGATTGTAAAATATAATTTGTTGTCTTATCTTTATATTGTTAGAAATTTTTGTAGAACAACATTGCCTATATATATGATTTATTGTGATCGATCATTATGGTTTTAGCATAGGAATGTTGTATTTATGTGTGATTACGGCAGCTGCACAGTAAGCTTAGAACACTGGTTTTTGTGAGTTTATATGCATCTTTTACAGTTTGTCCACGGGTACTAGTAAGAACTTTTGGTAGAGATAACAGTAGTTTTTAATTTGTCCTTAACTATTGTATTGATACTCTAACATCTGTATTTATATTTCATGGACCCTCAAGCAACAAGGATGAAAGTTCCATGTTGAAAAATAATCTTATATATACCTTCGGCTCTTCACTGAATTTGCAGAACCTCCAATATTTCACAGGTATACTCATTGACGCATCTTTTAATGTATTTGTTGATACTATTGGCATGCAATGATCTCTTTTTCTTGTTGACATGTAAATTCAAGCTTAGCTAGCTTAAAGAAGAAGGAATGAAAATATTTAGAGGATATGTGTTTTCTCCAGGTCGAACACATTCAAGCATGAAATGGAGAGATCGGTGAACGAATTAGCTTGGTGGATGAGTAAGCTGAGAGGAGCAGCAGGAACACAAGCCCGCACAACCTTAGCAAATTTCAATCACATGCTCTTGAAGAAAGCTGGTAAGTACATATCTTGATTAGTTGCATTATCCAAAACTGTCGAACATCTAGATTCTAGACATGTATGGAAATTTTACTTTGGCCGATTATTTACACAAATTTTGTCAGGAACACATTCAAACAATTAGCAGAATTTGGGCAAAAGCAATAGAAGGAATTACTGGAAAGACAGGAACAAATCCAACTAATGCACGACAATTTATATGAAAATTAACAGTCCATATTGGCAGCTCAGGTACCAACTTTAGTATAATATCAAATTTTCAATTGATACGCAACTCCAATTATTATCTCTACATGCTGTTAACGTTATTGCAGAAAAAGTTTGAATCGAAACAAGCAAACATATTTGTTGCTCTTGTAAAGCTCTTTGCACTGCAAAATGCAATCATGGCCATGATTCGATTCATCAAAAGCCATCTTCTTCTACTCGTATGTGATTTTAGACTTGTATACAACAGTTAGTTTGGCAAGTCCTCAGATAAAGAAAAGTACAAATGAAGATTGGAAAGATTGCTACATATGCTATAACCTCAGTGGTCTCTGGCTTCCTTGGCTTGAAGATTGCTACATATGCTAATGCTAGAACAACCTTAGAAGCAAGAAAGGGTGTTGGAAGGGCTTTTATTACTGCCTTCCGATCTGGTGCTGTGATGGGCTTCTTACTTGTTGCGAATGGACTTCTCGTTCTGTACATTACCATCAACCTATTTAAGTTATATTATGGTCATGATTGGGTAGGTCTTTTTGAGGTACTAGATATGGCCTTGACAGTTCTTCCATGGATCTTTTTGGAAGAGTTGGTGGAGGTATCTACACTAAACCCGCTGATGTTGGTTCTGATCTTCTTGGCAAGCTTGAGAGGAACATTCCTGAGGACGACCATAGAAACCCAGCTGTAAGTAGTTTTTTTTTGTGAATCCTCAGTACTTTTTCTCCAAAAGACATTTTTGCATAGAATTACGAGAAACAAAGACTATGCACTTTTTTCTACTCAAGATACTGAAGGAAATTATTTATGCACCCCTGAAGTAGCATCCAGTCGTTCTCTCACCGGCTCTTCCAATCAGTCTGCACATTGAGAAGTTACCTCTGAATAATCACGAGAGAATGAGCTCTTGATGGACATGTTAGGCAA
Organism: Iris pallida; assembly: GCA_029216955.1. Classification (NCBI taxonomy): domain Eukaryota; kingdom Viridiplantae; phylum Streptophyta; class Magnoliopsida; order Asparagales; family Iridaceae; genus Iris; species Iris pallida. The sequence goes on along the minus strand of JANAVB010029445.1, from coordinate 26,371 downwards.
GATATTGGCCCAGGTATCTATATTTGTGTTTTTTACTTTTCTATGTACACTATTAGAAATTCTTTCTAAAATGGATTTTTATTTGTCTCATTCATACCTATAAGCTTCTTGTTCGCCATTTAATTATTTTTCTATCGTCATTTATTATATTAGGTTATTAGCTCTAATTTTCACTACCCAGGTCCTCACCGTTACTGTAAACTATGGTTCAAACTTCAAAGTTTCAGTCTCAGGGTTGACATTAGCAGAGTTTTTAACGTTAATTATTCATGTTGTAGTCCATTTTGACGATTCGTAGCATGTTAACTGGAAATTTGCAGATTGATGTTGAATGATGGGCAATAGAATATCACTGGAGCTTATCACACAAGGAGATTACAACAATTATGCTCGTGGCTTTCTTTACTGTACTGTGAGAAGCTTTGATCATCTTCCACCATAGTTTTTGAGAAATTTATGGAAACCTGCTAGATGGATTAAGTCCACTTCATTATTTTATCTAGTGAAGGTAGCAACAACAAACTTACATTTAGCTTATTTTATCTATCCATTATTGGGATTCTGGGAATATGCATTTTTTATGAGGAGAGAAACAAAATCCGTTAATATGTACTTCTTCTTGTTTTAGTGTGGCCACATGCAATGAATTTTAAGGTCAGAAACACTAATATACTGACTATAGGATCGAATGTAGAAGATGTTATTTCCAGTTAAGATATTGAGGTTTTGGTTCTTCTCATTCTTGACAAACTCAAAAGACTTATTTACTGGAGCGAAAGAAAGGAGGTCAGATGCCTCCATTATGGAAGGCCTGGATATCATCTTCGCTAGATTTGGTTTATTTGTAGTATAGAATTCAATCTTACGAAAATTATGTACTTCAAATATTTCCATGAATTATGAGAGAGAGTGGAACATATGGTCTTTGCATCATTTTGCTAACCAAAATAAGGAAGGTATAGAACCATGATGTAGTCTAAGGGAGGATGTGTAGGTTTCCTCCTGTGTCAGAATATGGTGGTGACGGAGTGTAAGCTCTTTGGGCTCTCAAAGCTCGTCGAGAGGTTTCAATCTGGATTCCACCTACAGAAACAAGTACAGATTTGTTACAGTTGCAGAACTTTTGAGTTTTGACACTATAGAGTTAGTTGAACAAAAGTGAAAATCAAACAAATTGTATCCATGGGTGAATGAAAGATGACTTGCCTTTAATAATTGCAGTTTCTGAAAGCATGAAATGGATGGCCACTGTGAAGATGAGTAACAAATAGCATAAGGGCCTACAGAACTGTGAAGAGATTATTTTAGTAGGAACATGCTCTGGAAGGTATAATTTTGGTCTTGAAGTTCCCTGGGAAGGGGACATTATATAGGATACGTCACCTAGAAACTGGTGAAGGCATTGTTTTAGTAGGAGTATGCACTGGAAGCGAATTCCACGCAGAACCTGAACCAGGACAAAAGAAGAACAAGTGTTCTAAAGATTCGTCAGTTACCTAGCACAAGGGGCATTTGGGGTTGAAAGTTGGAATTTTTCTGCTGATGTTAACTCCAGTAGCAAGGGCATTAGTTAGAATTCTCTAGGTGTTAGCACACAAGGACAAATGTATTGTAATTTCCAAAGTTCTTTCCATTTATAGATCTATAGACAGATTTTGCATTCAGGTTCCCATCCTCGGTATGAATCCATATGAGTCTATCTTGACTGTGGTTGGGAAGAAGAGGGATTTGTATGATAGATGTAGCTTCAGAAACAGGAAATATGGATTAAATGAGTTGTTCATTCCAACTATAGTTAGAATGGTTGATCAGCTCGTGTACCTTGTGTACCAGTGATGTATGAACTCTAATTATAATTTCATGATGTATTAGCTTATCCTTAGTTTTCCATGAAACTACCACATACTTGTCAAGATGTGGCTATGTTTGTGTCAGATAAATGCCTTGACTACTCTTTAATTGTTTCAATGGAGCATCGAGTTTTTTTTCTTCCTAATCTGAACTCGTAAATATTCTTATGGCTATTGAGCTCGAAGTGTTTTCTCCATAGGATGATAAATCTTTTGTAACATAATGATTGGATGCTTGTAAAATGTAGTACCCCTTGAAAGGTGATATTTGGCTCTTTTATCTTCAGTGTATACATATTTGGCTCCGTCATAGGTAAGACTATCCAAAAGTGATAAATTTATTATAGACATCTAAAATTTATCCTCAACTTATGGAATTTTCTCTCTCTAGTCTTGAAATTCTTCACATTGAAAGACAACCTTATTACAGTTCATGTTCTATTTTATTTACATAAACTTACAGATTGCCTTGGCCTTTCTAATGTCAACATTATTTTCTGATGTTAAGACTGCTACATGTCATTTCTGTCTATTTATTCAATATATCCTAGATGAATATAGATGATTCTCCATGTCGCTCTTTGTACTTTATTATCTTATGGCAAATTATCTTGATAATTATCATGCATCTGATTTTGTAGTGCTCTTTCAGGTATATATGTATTGGACATTATTGATTAATGAGCTCCAATTCATGAAATTAGTTATTATGCTCATTCTAAAACCATTTTTTTTATAGGAATTACTAACTAAACATGACACTAGTTGGTTCCAATACCTATATTTGTGTCCTTTACCACTAGTTGTTTCCAGTACCTATATTTGTGCATATTACCAGCTAAATAAAACCACCAAGAAGTTTATACTTACCTGGATCCTTCTCTCCATACTTACCTGGATGGGTTCGTAGGTGACAATGGCCCATGACGGTCCAGGTACTTGAGATCGAGCAGCTTCAATCTGCTGACGAGGTATCTTGCAGTCGAGCCACTTGAGCTTGAACATGGCCTTACAAGCTTGATCTCGAACTTGGCTCGACAAAGTCAAACCTTAAACAAACCAAGCTTCAACATGCAAAGCTTGACTTGTCTTGGTTCAATTCAGTCCTATTAGTGTTTGTTTGTATTCTCAAAAAACTTCATTGCTCTCCTCAGTCCTTCAAAATAATAGTGAATGCTAGTACAAGTAGTTACCCTTGCTGTTTCTTGGATGCAGATAGTTGGGGAAGCAGAGGAAGGTGATGCGGTTGGGGAAACTCGCGTGCTTTGTTACAGACCGTAGTTGTCTTATCTTGGAGATTTCAAAAAAATGAACTAAAGGACATATTGTAATCTATAAATATTGTTTTAGATTATGTGATTAATGGGAGTATGAAATTTGTATAAAAATGAATTATTTATTACAGTTTTGTTGTCAATTGTGTATGCAATTATCATTTTTCTATGGAAGGGCTGTCATTTACATTCGTCAACTTATATTTCTTTGGAAGCATAACTGAATATCACAAATTTATGCATTCACAAAGCACATTTACTAATTTTCCAATGTTATGATTACGGAGGCCTATTAAATCAGTTTTGCTGTGAAGCTGATTGAATATAGGATTATGGTAAATATAGCCAATTTTTTTTCCAAAAATGATAGTTTTTGTCACGGTTATAACCGTTACATAAGTAAACTATTTATCACGGTTATAACCGTGACAATATCCGTTACAAAAACAAACTTTTGTCACGGTTAAAACCGTGACAAAAAGTGTTACGAAAATTTATCACGCCCAAACAGTCACGGATATTACCGTGACGAAAAATTTTCGTCACGGTAAGAACCGTTGGCAATCACCTCTTTTGGTGTAGTGTTTGTTATTATTTCGTGGCCCCCTTGTGGTACTTGCTCTTTCTGGGGTTGACCCAGCTGGTTTTGTGTGGCCAAATTTTGGAGCAGCTCCCAAGGATCTACCAAGCTTCCAGCCCAATGGTGAACACTAGACGGAACCCGGGCTACGAGTGGGTTTTCTATTTTGTTTCGCTCACTCTATTGTAAATTTATTCTTTTGAGGCGTTTAGCCGACGAGCACCTGTTAGCTCGATGCACTTTACTTACTGTCTGCCTATGGGCTGTAAACATGATTGACAAATCCTATGGTTGATCATGTATGACTAAACTCTTGCTAGTCCTAACATTTGTAACGACTAGCTTCATGATCAGCTGAATATGTAATATTTGGGACGCCTTATTATTGTATATTTAATGATCATACATCTTGCGACTTTACTTACTTGTGGTGATTGAGACACTAGGCTTGTTCATGACCATAAGAGACTGTTGGCTTGTAGAAAACCCTCACATATCTAGACAGCCGTGACCGTATATCGAGGTGGTTTCTATTTCAATATACGTAGCTGGCTATGTCTGCCCCCGCTCTCCAGTATTCTGGTTCTGGGGCGTGACATGGTTTAAGTGGTGGCCCATGCAGGTCTCGTAAATCAAGATGTGTGGGGGTTTACCAGATAGATGTCTCAATCAGTACTCGTCCTTGATCTCTGTTCGTATCCTCTGAATCCCTGGATTCTTGCCATGATCCTGTGCTTATGTCGTTGATCTGTCCTGGTCCTTTCCTTATTGTTCCCTGTGTCGTCTTCTTCAGCGGCACTGTACCTGGTCCTACCGATCGACGAGGTGGAGCATCCCGCGGATCAGCAGCAACTTGGAGATCAAGCCCAGCATTCCGGGGTAGCCTCCAGAGTTGTGCCTACTGGAGGAGAGTCACTAGTTCGGCCCGTCCAGACCACAGAGCCAGATGATGGTACCTTAGTAGGCCTCATCAGAACTTTGATAGCTTCCCAGGATCGTCGAAGCGACGCCCTGCACCAGACAGTTCAAGATGCTTTGACCCAAGGCGGACATCAAGGGAACCAGACGGCCAACAGCTTCAAGCGATTGAACCCTCATTTCTTCGATGGCAGCGAGGATGCGGTTGCCGCGGATGCATGGCTTCAGGATACCGAGGTGATTCTGGAAGCAGCCAGGACACCTGAGAGTGAGAAGGTGGCGGTGGTATGCCTGCAGTTGTTGGATTTAGCTCATAATTGGTGGGCGGCGCAGGCCATGGGATTAGTGGCACCCATTGCTTGGGCAGTGTTTAGGGAGAGATTCCAGATGAAGTATTTCGATGCTGTGGCTCGGTACGACTTGCAGACCAGATTTACCAACTTGAAGCAAGGAGGCAGAACAGTCGATAGTTATGCATCGGAGTTTTCTATACTCAGTAGGTTTGCCCCCACCTTGGTGGCAACCGAGCTCGATAGAGAGCAGTTCCAGCAGGGACTGCATTTGGAGATCTTGTTAGCAGTGGAGCAGTTCGAGCACCAGACGTTCGATGCAGTCTTGAGAGCAGCTAGGAGGCATGAGTACACCTCCCAGAGGATCATGGATAGGACCGGAAGTAGGAAGCGGTCCCACAGTCAGATGCACCAATCATCAGCTCCAGCCCCGGCAGCTAGGGGATTGACCATTGGAACTCCGAGGTGGGCGGCCTCAGTAACGTCGGTTCAGCATTCGACCCTGACGTACCCGCAGCAGCAGAAGTAGAAGCAGACTTCCGCGATGGGATGTTCTCATTGCGGGAAGCCAGGGCATGTGGTGGCAGATTGTCGCAGGGCGCAGGAATTGTGCCTGGCTTGTGGAGCAGCAGATCATAGGGTTGGGGCTTGCCCGAATAGGGGTAGTTCATCAGCATCCAACCTTTCTAGCTCTTCGGTGAGAGGACCGACCCCAGCACCAGTTCAGCAGCAGCAGTATCAGTCTTCGAGGCCCTTGCGCCTCAGTCTTAGGCATTCCAGCAACAGCACCCCAGCAGTATGTACAAGCCCAAGCTCAGATCCAGAATAGGCAGAGAGGTTTCCAGCAGAGGGGACCAACAGCCAGAGGACAAGGTCAGGCCATGATGATGGCTATAAAAGAAAAAGTTGCACCAGGTAAGGTAGTAACAGGTACTATTCTCGTCAACCTTTTCAGCTTCGGTATTATTTGATTCTGGTGCGTCGCATTCATTTATGTCTGCACGATTCGCGACACGGATAGGATTGGAGCCCGAGTCATTATCAGTGAGGCTCAATATACTTACTGGTAATGGTCTTGTGGGAGTAGATCGAGTGTTTTCCTCGTGTCGGATCGTAATTAGCAGTAGGGAGTTCCCCGCTAGATTCATAGAGTTTCCTATGGCAGACTATGATGTAGTCCTAGGCATGGATTGGTTGAGGAATCAGTATGCTAGGATAGACTGCCATATTGACAGGGTTGTCTTTAGTATCCCCGACGAGCCAGAGTTTTCGTTTTCCAGAGGCGCAGTGGAGCCATCTTCCCCAGCATTACGGTTGGCAGTAGCAGCAGTGCAGTTACCCCGGATAGTTGAAGAGTTTCCAGATGTCTTTCCAGAGGAGCTTCCAGGGATGCCGCCGGAGCGGGAGATTGAGTTCACTATAGCCTTGATTCCCGGGACAGCACCAGTATCAGAGCGAGTCTACAGGATGGCGTCTTCAGAGTTGGAGATTTTATACAAGTTGATTGAAGAACTGAGGACCAAGGGATTCATCCATGCGAGTGGATCACCTTGGGGAGCCCCGATGCTTCTTGTGAAAAAGAAGGATGGTACGTCCAGGCTATGTGTTGATTATCGTACTTTGAATTCGGTGACAATCAAGAACAGATACCCTCTTCCGAGGATAGATGACTTGTTTGATCAGCTCAGAGGGGCTTCAGTGTTCTCGAAGATCGACTTGCGGTCGGGATACCACCAGATCAGAGTCAGAGAGCAGGACATCCCGAAGACAGCATTCAGATCGAGGTATGGACATTGGGAGTTCCTTGTTATGCCCTTTGGAGCGACCAATGCGCCGGCAGTGTTCATGGACCTCATGAATCGCATCTTCATGCCTTACTTGGATCAATTTATGATCGTGTTCCTAGATGACATCCTGGTCTACAGCAAGAGTGAAGCAGAGCATGAGCAGCATCTCAGAGTTGTTCTCCAAACGCTTAGGGAGCATCAGTTGTACGCCAAGTTCAGTAAATATGAGTTCTGGCTCGATCGCAATTCGTACTTGGGTCACATCATTACCCGAGGAGGAGTGGAAGTGGATCCCCACAAGATTGTGGCTATCGAGTCATGGCCGGTACCCAGCTCAGTGGCAGAGGTTCGCAGCTTCCTTGGATTGGCCGGCTACTACCGGCAGTTCGTTTCAGATTTCGCAAGGATCTCAGCGCCGATGACCCAGTTGACCCGCAAGGATGTGCCGTTTGTTTGGACAGCAGAGTGTCAGGAATTATTTGAGAAATTGAAGCGAGGTTTGATAACGGCTCCCATTTTCACCCTTCAAGATGGGACCGGAGGATTCACAGTTTATTGCGACGCTTCAGGCAGAGGATTGGGGTGTGTCTTGATGCAGCATGGGAAGGTAATATCTTATGCGTCACGTCAACTTCGTGATCATGAGAAGAATTACCCGACCCATGACTTGGAATTGGCGGTGGTAGTATTTGCTTTGAAGTTGTGGAGACACTACTTGTACGGAGATAGAGTGGAGATCTTTACTGATCATAAGATCCTGAAGTATGTTTTCATCCAGAAGGACCTTAATATGCGATAGAGAAGATGGCTCGAGCTACTAGTAGATTATGATGTGGATTTGCAGTATCATCCCGGAAAGGCCAACGTTGTAGCAGATGCATTGAGCAGGAGAGCCGGAGTTATTTCCTGACGGCGCAACCAGAATTATTGGCAGATCTTCAGAAGATGGGAATTGAAGTGGTTCTTTCTACCAGTGTGGCGTTGATGGCAAGTCTACAGGTTCAGTCCAGCATAGTTGAGAGGATCCGGATGGCGCAGTCAACAGATTCCAAGATCCAGCGACTCAGAGCAGAGTGTGAAGCAGGAAGGAGGCCAGAGTTATGTATCCATGAAGACGGTACCCTTCGGCACGGCACTCGTCTTTGTGTACCTAGTGGAGATATCAGACAGGAAGTCATGGCAGAAGCCCACAGTTTACAGTATTCTATTCATCCGGGTGGTACGAAGATGTACCGTGATTCGTCAGCATTTTTGGTGGAATGGCATGAAGAGGGAGATAGCCCGGTTTGTCTCTCGGTGTTTGGTTTGCCAACAGGTTAAAGCTGAACATCAGAGGCCCGCTGGACTTCTTCAACCCTTACCGATCCCAGAATGGAAATGGGAACATATAACCATGGATTTCGTGACCGGATTGCCCAGATCTCCGGCCGACAGAGATACTATTTGGGTAATTGTGGACAGGCTTACCAAGGTGGCACACTTTCTCCCATTCAGAATTGGACAGTCGACGGCACAGCTAGCAGAGATGTATCTCAGACAGATCGTCAGGCTTCACGGTGTGCCAGTCAGCATCACCTCAGACAGGGATTCAAGATTCACATCACACTTTTGGCGCAGCTTGCAGAAGAGTTTGGGGACTCGCCTTTAATTCAGCTCAGCTTATTATCCGCAGACGGATGGTCAATCAGAGCGCACAATCCAGACTCTTGAAGATATATTGAGATCCTGTACCCTTGATTTCGGTGGTTCATGGGAGAATCATCTGCACCTGGTGGAATTCTCGTACAATAACAGTTATCAGGCCAGTATCCAGATGGCACCCTTCGAGGCTCTCTATGGCAGGAAGTGCAGATCCCCGCTAGCATGGGACGATGTCGGAGAGAGGCAGATGCTCGGACCCGAATTGATTTCCCAGACGATTGAAGTGGTCAGGAAGGTCAGAGATCACCTTCGAGTTGCCCAGGACCGCCAGCGCCATTGGGCCGATGCTCATCGGCGTCCCTTAGAATTTGCTATCGGCGACCATGTATTCCTTAGGATCTCGCCTAACCGCGGCGTCATTCGCTTCGGCGTACGGGGAAAGCTTAGTCCTAGGTATATAGGGCCGTTCGATATTCTAGAGCGAGTAGGAGATGTATCCTATCATCTCTTCCACCGTCGCTAAGTGAGGTACATGATGTATTCCATGTGTCCCAATTACGACGGTATATTCCGGACCCGAGCCACATCCTAGACCATTCGGAATTGGTTGTTGGTATCAACCTTTCGTATGAGGAGAGGCCCGTGTCTATTTTGGACCGGAGGGAAAAGATACTCAAGAACAAGACTATTAAATTAGTCCGTGTTGCTAGGGGTCGTCACTCTCTGGGTGAGTCAACGTGGGAGCGTGAGGACGACATCCGATCGCGATATCCCTACCTGTTTGACTCGTGAGGTATAATAGCTTTCTTATGCCTTACGTTTTCCCTTCCTTGCTTGCATTGTATGATTGTATGATTGGACTGCTTAGTGTAGCTTGCCTGTGCTTAGTGTAGCTTGTCGTGGCAATCTCTAGCTACTTGATTAAATTCCGAGGACGGAATTTTTTAAGGTGGGTAGAGTTGTCACCCTCATTTCCCGTATTTTCTATATTTTCCTGTATTTCGTATTTATACTCGTATCTGGATTTTGGCATGTATTTTTATTTTTCTCAACTTGTGGGATTTCGGTATTTCTCGTATTTGGGTTTTTGGCTTGGCTCGGTTATATTGGGTTGGTTCGGTTTGGTTCGGTTTTTGAGCATTGGATCACCCTAGCCCTATGTTACACCCTCAACCCACCACAACTCCCTCTCTTTATATCCCCACCTACCACTCTCTCTCCTCATAAACACCATTAATTTCTTCTTCTTCTCTCTCCTTCCTCAACACAACTCTCCTAACCCTAGGCAAGTGCATCTTGCCACTACATGAGGACCCTCTTTTCTTTGTCCATTTGCTAGTTTAGGACATGGAGATCATCAATTAGTTCTTAGGTTTTTATGATTTGGAGTCTCTGTTGATGTAGATCTAAGTTATTGCTATTTTCGAATTTTACATGTTTTGATCCATTTTGGTTGGTTTTCTTGAGTTCTGATGTTTCCATGTGGAAGAGCTTTCAGTTTCACTCCAGTTGGAGCCTTGGAAATCTGGATTTGGAGTTCGGATGGCCAATTATGAACTTGTGAAGCTTTGGGTTCTTCCTTGGTGTTCTTGCTGTTTGGAGGAGACAGTGAGCAGTGTGCAGAGCTGCTTAGCTTACGCACACTGAGCTACGCGCGCTCTTTAACGCTGCGTACGCAGGCTTGAGTACGCCTCCTGTTGGAAGCGTGTCTTCTTGAGCGTGCGTGACTTTCATGCAGCTGCTTCCTTGAGCGTGCGTGACTTTCACGCAGCTGCTCCCTTGAGCGTGCGTGACTTTTACGCAGCTGCTCCCTTGAGCGTGCGTGACTTTCACGCAGCTGCTCCCTTGAGCGTGCGTGACTTTCACACACTGCCCCTTGAGCATGCGTGACTTTCACGCAGCTGCTCCCTTGAGCGTGCGTGACTTTCACGTAGCTGCTCCCTTGAGCGTGCGTGACTTTCACACACTGCCCCTTGAGCGTGTGTGACTTTTCACGCAGCTGCTTCCTTGAGCGTGCGTGACTTTTCACGCAGCTTCTCCCTTGAGTGTGCGTGACTTTCACGTACACTGCTTCCTGTAGCGTGCGTGACTTTCACGTACACTGCTCCCTGTAGCGTGCATGACTTTCACCTACATGCTCTCTCAGCGTGCGTGACTTTTTACCTACGCTGCCCCCTTGAGCGTGCGTGACTTTCACATACGCTGCCTTCCTGCGTGCGTGTTATAATGCGTATGCATTCCCCCTGCATACGTGCTTTTGTGCGTACGCATCCCCTGACCCGTATTTTGATATTTTGTTAGATATTTCATGCCCATTTTATATCCTTACGCCTTTTGTCATGAACTTGATATGACAAGGAATGACTATTGTACATGGCTTGGTATGACAAGGAACTAGCATAACACGACAGTGACCCGTAGTGGTGCACTCCTGACATGACCAACATGACTTGATAGTGGCCCGTGGCGGCGCACTCCTGACTTGACATGACTTGATAACTTAACTTGACCTGTCTTGGAACCGTGGGTGGTTCTTTCTTGCTTGCTTGTTAATCCACTTGTCCAGTCTTACATCGTGTCTAGGATGGAACTCCTGAGTACCACGGTCAGGAGTACCTACTAAAATGGATTAAGGTTAATAACTTGAATAACACAGTAGTCATGAAGAGATGACACAGCTACAGGCAATCCCGTTACCTGGGCGCTCTTGGGATCTGTAGCCTGTCGTCGAGTAGGGCACTTTTCCAGTGCACCGTCGAGTGTTGCACCCTCTAAGTCACCTAAGGGTACATTTGTCTTATGGGCGATGTACCCACCTGAATTCGACCCTAATCTTTCGTACTGGGTAGCCTGGATGGTCTGCAGGGCTTGTGGCTGTGGAACAATCTCACTGCATCTTGTTAGTAATTAGGCCTGTGATAACCCTAGTTAGTTAAAGTAGTAAGCCGTAGTATCTGCTTGGCCGTGATTGATTGAATGAAGTATAACCAGTCTGGGCATGTCTTGATCCAGTACCAGAATGTTTCCTGTCTTGATTTCTTACATTATTATCTTGCCGATAAATGGTGGGAAACCAAGCTCTGTTCAGATGAAGGGTTACAACCCTGGTCCTTGTTTGGTTTACGGATTGTAATCTGGCTATCGGAATAGTTCCATGGTTATCTCGTCATATATCATCCTGACATGTTTCATAATTCTAGTTTTAATATTATATTTTCTTGTGCTGATTGCTGGCTTTTGTTCTTATTTCGTGGCCCCCTTGTGGCACTTGTTCTTTCTGGGGTTGACCCAGCTGGTTTTGTGTGGCCAAATTTTGGAGCAGCTCCCAAGGATCTACCAAGCTTCCAGCCCAATGGTGAACACTAGACGGAACCCGGGCTACGAGTGGGTTTTCTATTTTGTTTTGCTCACTCTATTGTAAATTTATTCTTTTGAGGCGTTTAGCCGACGAGCACCTGTTAGCTCGATGCACTTTACTTACTGTCTGCCTACGGGCTGTAAACATGATTGACAAATCCTAGGGTTGATCATGTATGACTAAACTCTTGCTAGTCCTAACATTTTGTAACGACTAGCTTCATGATCAGCTGAATATGTAATATTTGGGACGCCTTACTATTGTATATTTAATGATCATACATCTTGCGACTTTACTTACTTGTGGTGATTGAGACACTAGGCTTGTTCATGACCATAAGAGACTGTTGGCTTGTAGAAAACCCTCACATATCTAGACAGCCGTGACCGTATATCGAGGTGGTTTCCATTTCAATATATGTAGCTGGCTATGTCTGCCCCCGCTCTCCAGTATTCTGGTTCTGGGGTGTGACAATTGAGTAGACATGTACACAGACCATAAATGTCTGAAGTACATCTTTACTCAGAAGGAACTGAACATGAGGTAGAGAAGATGGTTGGAGTTGATAAAGGATTATGACGTGGAGCTTCAGTATCATCCAGGCAAGGCTAATGTTGTAACAGACGCTCTTAGCAGAAGAGGCGGCGCATTTATATTGACAACCTAGAAACACATTTTAGAATACCTTCAGGAGATGGGCATCGAAGTTGTACTTCCTAGTAATATAAGAATTCTGGCAAGTCTACAAGTTCAATCTGACTTAGTAGACAGGATCAAGGGAGCTCAGGCACAGGACCCAAGGATTCAGAAGCTTAGGACAGAATGTGAGTCAGGACTCCGAAAGGAGATGAGAATCATGAAGATGGTACACTTAGGTTTGGATCATGTCTATGTGTACCTAGAGGAGATATCAGACAGGAGGTTATGACAGAAGCTCACAGTTCTCAGTATTCTATACACCCTGGAGAGACAAAGATGTACCAAGATATTAAGCAGCACTTCTGGTGGAACGGAATGAAGAGGGAAATAGCTAGATTCGTTTCCCGTTGTTTGATGTAAGCAAGTGAAGGAAGAACAGCAGAGGCCAGCTGAATTATTGCAACCGCTTTCTATTCCAGAATGGAAGTAGGAACACATCACCATGGACTTTGTGACCGGTTTACCGAGATCACCAAGTGGTAAAGATGCTATTTGGGTGATAGTGGACCGACTTACAAATGAGGTACATTTTCTTTCTTTCAGAGTAGGACAATCTACAGAAAAGTTGGCAGAGTTGATATGCAACAGATAGTCAGGCAGTATGGAGTTCCTGTCAGTATTGTATCAGATAGAGATACCCGTTTTATATCATATTTCTGGAAGAGCTTACATCATAGTCTGGGTACCAAGTTAAGATTTAGCACGGCTTACCATCCACAGACGACGATCAATCAGAAAGAACAATTCAGACTTTAGAAGACATGTTGCGAGCTTGCACCCTAGATTTTGGAGGATCTTGGGAGAGCCACCTGCACTTAGTCGAGTTCTCATACAATAACAGTTATCAAGCCAGTATCCAGATGGCACCATTTGAAGCACTATATGGTAAGAAGTGTATGTCGTCACTAGCATGGGATGATATCGGGGAGAGGAAGATGCTAGGCCCAGAAATGATTGTTCAGACAGTTGAAGTGGTTAAGGGAATTAGATAGCGACTTCAAGTTACGCAGGATCGACATCGTCATTGGGCGGACCAGCATCGTAGACCGCTAGTGTTTTCTGTTGGAGACCACATGTTCTTGCGGATCTCACCTACCCGTGGGGTTATTAGATTGGCGTTCGCGAGAAGTTGAGTCCGCGATACGTGGGCCCATTTGCTATCCTTGATAGGGTAGGCGATGTTGCTTATCGTTTATCCCTTCCACCTTCGTTACGAGAGATGCATGACGTGTTCCATGTATCTCAGTTGCATAGGTATGTATCGGACCCAATCCTCGATCATTGTGAACTGGTTGTTGGTACCAACCTGTCTTACGAAGAACAGCCTGTGTCTATTTTAGACCGAAGAGAGAAGATACTCAAGAACCGAACAATTAGCCTTGTCCGGGGTGCTTGGGGTCATCACTCTTTAGGGGAGTCAACGTGGAAACGTAAGGATGATATCTGTCACGATCCGCACCCACCGTGAGGGTACGAGTACGTAACAACGCCAGCCTATGCCGCCAGTGTCGACGGTAGAACGTTGTTCTAGATCATGAACTATAACTAACATAATATGAATACTCCATAAGGAGGCCAACACAGAGGTACAACTCAATCACAATCTAAGGTAGAATGATAAAGATAGATAAACATAAAATCTAAAAGAGATACAGGAGATAGAAGTCTAAGTGTCTAAGATACATAATCCCAGAAATACATCTCAAAACTCAAATACAGTAATCCACAAGTAAATACAACTCCAGACAAAATGAAATAACTATCTAAACAACCTCTACTGTGTCTCCTCTAGGCTAGCAGGCAATCCCAGGCTATCTGTAAAATTTATCAACAGGTCCAGTCAGGACAGAAGCGAGCACAATACATCTCACGCAGATCATAACAAGTTAGAAAATATAAACATGCAAGAGAGTACGATACATGAAACTGAAAGAAAGTACATGATGTAAACAGAGAGAGAACTGCAATAGAAATATCTACTACAAGTAGAGAGCTACCAGTGACTAGTGATTTAGAGTACAAAGTTGACATGTGAACGGCTGGATTTGCACATGACTATAAAGAGGCACACATGGCTATACTACTTTGGAATTGTCCATATGGCTATTTATACTCCCCCATACCCAATCAATACACAAGGATCCAAACAAGTTATGTTACTTACATGGTTTTCACATGAAGCCCATAAATGGGTGCACATGAAGTATACATGAGAGCTCATACATGAGTGCACATGAAGTTCACATGGGGGGCCCAAAAATGGGTGCAGATGAAATTCACATGAAGGCTCATAAATGAGTGCACATGCAATATAGGTTATACATAAGATACATGGGAAACATGACCGATTCATGAGAGCACATGAGAGTACACAAGCATGCATGAACGAGCATGAAGCACATGAGAAACATGAATAACATGAGAGCGAAGAATACATGATGTACACGAAACACATGACATAATGTATCCGATGCTCCCGAGGGGGATAACATCTCAATGTAGGGATCCATATAGTACCAATCCGTGATATATATCGTGACAGCATCAAATAAGGTAAACTAGAGCAGGAATATAATTCTAAACAAGTTATGAAATGATCAGAGAATGTACTCGCCTGCTATCTGAATGTCCAAGGTAAAGATACTGTCCGAGGAGAGGTGTTTGGCTCCTAATTAGAACAGCACAAGTCATAACATGTCCAGAAGGGTAATATAAAGCACTACAATGCATTCTACATGAATCTAGGTCAAACTAGGCCAAAGTCAACCCTTGGTCAACTCTGGTCAACTGTACTAGTCAAACTAGGTCATGTCCTAACCCAACAAGTCTTACTAGGCCTAACCAAGACTATCCTAGCAAGCACACATCAATACAAGGCTGTACAAGCCAACATACACCCAACTCTATATAGCATGCAATTATTCAATACTCAAATAGGCAAGAATTCACATTGGATATACACTAGGTAATCTATTACTTTAAACTATATATGTCTACACATATTACACATGCATATATTGGTATTCAACATTAGGTCTATAATCATGGCATTTCAAATGGTTATATAAACTTATATATTACAACACAATATGCTAACATAATATAATATACATACATAGCTAAGTTAACTGTATTCATAAATACTTATTTAAGAGGCTATGTGTGTGTATGTTAACATGGCAAAGGGGCAAGTGAGGGTTAAATGGGCATACATAGTGTATACATATCAAAGAGTGTCAAAGTGTAAGTGAACAAAGTGTCAAATGTGATAGTGTCTACATAGTGTAAGGGGTACATGAGGTAATATAGGATTTGTGTTAACATAGAACATTACATCTCATTAACTTGTATATTGCATACATTACATCTATTATTACATTACATTCATGCTTGCATTCATTCATCATTCATTTATTCTCTTGCATACTATATGCACCATACATTACATACTATGGAACCTAAATATTCATTACAAGCCATACTTATACATGCTTACATTAGATAGGATACTTACACCCCATACATCATTTATTTAAACATTTACTCATGCTTGCATTCTCTATTTAATTACATAATGTATATACATTAACATGGGTTAAAATCAAATAGAATATTATATTACACACAAGGGTGCACAAAATGCATATGCCGAATAGTAACTCCTACTAATAATAATACTGTACCATCTCAACATGAATTAAAATCTAGGATTAAAGTATGTTATAGATCTATGTGTTAGCTTTTCGAAACTTCAAACGGATCGTGTTTTCGTTTCCGGAAACTCCCGGAATCGCAAAAACACCGAGAACGCGTTGTCTTTCATACAGCTGACACTCAAAAAATTCTCCAGATAGTTACAGAAAGAATTAGGCCTATTAATATATGTTTTTGGAAAGCTAACTTCAATACGCTTATTTTGAAAAAACGGAAGATTAAACCGAGCTTTGAACTAGAAGTTATGACATTTCTCCGTTAGGACTGAAATTAAAAACGTGGATAAAAATCATGACGGATTTGGGTAGTTGAGACAAAAGAACACAAGTATATAACATAATATATCAAGAACTCACTCTCTACACTAATATATATATATATGAGACACTATAGAACACATCTCCAATACAAAAATATGAGATTAAACATGTAAAATTTATTCATACATAACAACAACACATAGTGTGTCCAAATTTGGGGTTTTCCCACATGGATACAACCACAACACAAAGGACACTCCTATGACCTCCAAATGGACACGAAATGGCACAAATGGAGATACAACCATGGGATTCATTTCTATGGGTTCAAAATAGACCTATATGCATGAGAAAATGAAAAGGAGAAGTGATTTATACCTTCCGGTAGATCGAATCGAAGAAAAGCCTTCCCGGAGCGAACCGACACGTAGAGATTCCAAAAGGACACGAACGAGCTCCGAATCCTCCCAAACTTGGGTAGCTTTCTCCTTGGCTAGAATGGAGAAGGAAAAAAGAAGATGGTGGTGAAATGGAAGGATTTGGTGGAGAAATTGCTAGGGATTGCTCTCTAGGAATTTGGGGAAGAACAAGAGAGAGAGTGTGGACGAGAATAATGAAATGAACTTGAGCCTATCCTCTCCCAAAGTGGCTGGCCATATGGGACTATTTGTCCTATTATGGTAAGGTCCAAAATGCCCCACTAACCTATTCTATGAGTATTAGAAAAGGGCTAATTGGTTGGGGCTAAATTAGTCATTCTAAAGTCTCTAATCACACTAACCTTATCCATAATAATTAGTCTAACCTCTAACTAAAATATTTCTATCATGTGGACTAAAATTAATATCATGTGGGCCATGCCTAACTAGTGTGGGTCCCACTAGAGTCAAACTACCTCCGGGTCCCCGTTTCAAGTCAGATTGAGTTAAAATTCGAACCCGACTCAAATAAATCCAAAACAATATCATAAATAATAAAATAAATTTCAACCCCAAAATAATATCATAAATAATAAAATAAATTTTAAAAATATTCAAAAATATAAAATGACAAAAATATCCTGTTTCTGAACACTGGAGGTGACAAATCTATCCACCTTAAAAAAAATTTCGTCCTCGAAATTAAAACAAATCAATCACAGGAAACACATGCAGAAAACAATCTCATTCAAATATTTTTCAAAAAAAATAGCAATAAAAAAATCTCTTTGAGGCACATCAAACATTTGTAAATAAAAACTGATACATGTCCGATACGGACACAAACCATCACAAATCACACATATCAAAGGTCAAAATCAACAATCACCAACGCAATAAATATCAAATAATTCAAAGAGGTCAAATGCAAATTATTCTTAGGCCAGAAATGACATTAAAATATCCTAATCACATGGTTAGGCTCTAGGTCAAACAGTCTCTAGGGTTTCACTAGCAAAACATCAAAATCACAAGTCATGATTTTAAATAGTTTTAAAATAATTTAAAAATTACCAAAAATTATATCATGATTTAAATGTCAAATCAATAAATGATTAAAATTACAAAATTTCAAAATTACTCTCATTTTAGAGAATGGGTGTTACAAGTCTATCCACCTTAGAAAAATTTTGTCCTCGAAATTAAAATGTTCATACTCCTTCTAGGTCAAACCCCCACAATCAAAGTCTCAGAACTTAAATAATCATACGATTTAAAAGGATGACATACAGGGTCATGGCATACGGTGGTAGTGAAAGTCTCATCTAGGTATACTAGTCATGCTAAACCAAAACAGTCATAGGATATCAAAACACACAAGCAATCTAGGGTGCTAAACTAGAAAAGATACAGAAATAACAATCATCAAGACTGTAAGGCAGTCTACCTATATAAAAACTGGTACTTGTCAAAATAAAATAAAGTTAACTACCATTATCTAATAAGGGGTACTATTCAGAAAATCAAAATCAAAAGTTAAAGAATGAAAGCCAATTGCATGAAAATCCAATCACATATATTTATATATATAGCGTTAGAGAGGGAAAAGCTAACATTATGTACAAATTATGTAGTTAGTGTGTGTATAGGTGTATGTGGACATGTTCATATGGTTAGATAATAGGCGTGTGTGTATGTGAAATATGCATGAAAGTGCATAAGAGGATTTGGGTTTCAAACAATAACTATCAAGTTACACTAATCATGGCATATTGGTTAAACAATATACAATACACAACTCATTTGCTCATAACATGCAAGGCTAACCATGTATATATGTATATATAAAGAGGTAGAGATTTAGTTATGTATGTATATACATTATAAATGTATGCCTAAGCTATATATATCTATATATAGATATATAATCATGACATAGAGAGGAAGAGTTAGGTTACATGACAGGGTATACTAAGTTAGGGTGTGTGTGGTGTCCTTGTACAGGGTTATAGCATAGTATTGAAAGGTTAAACCCAGTTTTAGTTCAGCATTTACATACAAAATCTGAAAATAAGCTAACATTTAAACCAGTACAATATTAACATAATACAATTTCAAAATTTAGGAGTTTGAAACATCACAACTAATCTCAATGCTCCCAATACATCCTAACATGATAGAAATGAAACCCTAATATACTATCAATACATTTATCTACGCATACAGTTCAATTACATGTTAAATCTAAAATTGAACTAAACATGGAAATCAATGTAAAAATGTTAACATGTATTCAGTTTTCAGGATTTTGGAGAATTTGCACATCAAAACCAACTCAATGTTTATCACAACCTAACATGTAAGAATATGGAACCTAAATTTATATCCCTACAACAACAATGTACACAGCTCTAAATATTATATTTAAAACAATCAATTTGAACTAACATTTAAAATCCGTATTAAGGGTTAATATGCACACAGTCTCAGATTTGACAAATTTAAACACAAAACTCAACCAAAAAAAAATTTTGAATTGAAACCCTACGTATAACATACATGTGCAGTGATATAAATAAAACTATTATAAAATTTTATATTTAAATTACGAGTTAAGCTAGAAAAAGCAGAGAATCGAAAATATTGGGGTTTTGAAAATTTAAACATTAACGACATATTAATATGTATTCAGATAGGTGAAAATCAAGTGTAGCATGCAAGTGTCAGGAAAGTATCCACTATATATACTCTCCTGTCCCAATATAAAAATCAAATCCATATCAAGAGCAACATTTAGATTTCTACCAAGATTGCAAAGTAAGTGATTGGTGTAATCAAGACAGTTTTATTATTATTTAATACAAAAATAATAGCAAGAAAGAAATAACGATAAAATCTGTTTTTGCTTATCTGTTTAAAAGAAAAACCCATTTTGAAACCCAGAGCTAAATTTTTAAATCCAAGATAAAGTCTAGCAAAATCATCGATTCATTGTATTAAGAAGAATTTCATAGTAAGAAGTTACACAAAGTTTATAAAAACAGCTAAAGCTACTCCTAAGTTAAATAAATGAGAAACAAAACAAAACAAAAAATAACAATTCTTTCTTTCTTCTTTTTTTGAAGGACTGAAACAAAAGTAGAGAAAATATGTTCAAAAAATTTAAGGTACAATCTGATAATCATATGCGTCTTCATGAAATTATGTTGTTAGAATTCTGCCACGCCAATAAGCATAGCTGCTGCAATAAACGATAGAGTCCATAAAAAGGCATAAACCCTATAATTATGTTATCTAGAATTCTTACCACGCCACCCGGTATGGCAGCAAGAAAATCTAGATTTTATACTAAGATAAGTATAGCTATATCATGCTCACGTCCTTGTCATGCTAGCAAATATGACTGCAATAAATTCTAAATTCCATAATAAAGTAGACTTTTACCTTTCTCACTGTCCTTATCATGTATGTTATCAGGTTATACCTTAATTCCAAAAAAATGTACATATACATATAAATACAAACTCAAATTCAATAACTAACATCAAGATTCAAAATTCAATAATAATCTATCAAAAAATCATAAAAATACAGACTCAAATTCAACCACTATCATCAAGATTCAAATTCAACAATAATCCATCAAAAATCATAAAAATACAGACTCAAATTCAACCACTAACATCCAGATTCAAAATTCAACAATAATCCATCAAAATCAAGTTCAATAACAGGAAGTAAGGTAAATCAAATCAGGGAAAAACAGATTTCAAATCGAAGTTAAAATAAGATTCTCAAGGGTCGTCCCAGGAATCTCTCAAGAAATCCTAACTGTGATTGAGTACCTTCAAAAAAATATATCCTAATTCTACTGCGGCTATAGTGGTACTCTAATTCGAATACCACTACACAAACTAGACCTGCATGGGCCACCACTAAAAACGTGTCACGACCCGCACCCACCGTGAGGGTACGAGTACGTAACAACGCCCAGCCTACGCCGCAGTGTCGACGGGGTAGAACGCTGTTCTAGGTCATGAACTATAACTAACATAATATGAATACTCTCCATAAGGAGGCCAACATAGAGGTACAACTCAATCATAATCTAAGGTAGAATGATAAAGATAGATAAACATAAAATCTAAAAGAGATACAGGAGATAGAAGTCTAGGTATCTAAGATACATAATCCCAGAAATACATCTCAAAAACTCAAATACAGTAATCCACAAGTAAATACAACTCCAGACAAAATGAAATAACTATTAAACAACCTCTATTGTGTCTCCTCTAGGCTAGCAGGCAATCCCAGGCTATCTGTAAAATTATCAACAGGTCCAGTCAGGACAGGAGCGAGCACAATACTTCTCACGCAGATCATAATAGGTTAGAAAATATAAACATACAAGAGAGTACGATACATAAAACATGAAAAAGTCATAATGTAAACAGAGAGAGAACTGTAATAGAATATCTACTATAAGTAGAGAGCTATCAGTGACTAGTGATTTAGAGTACAAAGTCGACATGTGACGCTGGATTTGCACATGACTATACTAAAGAGGCTCGCATGGCTATACTACTTTGGAATTGTTCACATGGCTTTATACTTCCCCATACCCCAATCAATACACAAGGATCCAAACAAGTTATGCTACGTACATAGTTTTCACATAAAGCCCATAAATAGGTGCACATGAAGTATACATGAGAGCTCATACATGAGTGCACATGAAGTTCACATGGGGGGCCCAAAAATGGATGCACATAAAATTCACATGAAGGCTCATAAATGAGTGCACATACAATATAGGTTATACATGAGATACATGAGAAACATGACCGATTTATGAGAGCACATGAGAGTACACAAGCATGTATGAACGAGCATGAAGCACATGAGAAACATGAATAACATGAGAGCGAAGAATACATGATGTACACGAAACACATGACATAATGTATCCGATGCTCCCGAGGGAGATAACATCTCAATGTAGGGATCCATATAGTACCAATCCGTGATAATATCGTAACAGCATCAAATAAGGTAAACTAGAGCAGGAATATAATTCTAAACAAGTTATGAAATAATCAGAGAATGTACTCGCCTGCTATCTGAATGTCCAAGGTAAAGATACCGTCCGAGAAGAGGTGTTTGGCTCCTAATTAGAACAGCACAAGTCACAACATGTCCAGAAGGGTAATATAAAGCACTACAATGCATTCTACATGAATCTAGGTCAAACTAGGCCAAAGTCAACCCTTGGTCAACTCTGGTCAACTGTACTAGTCAAACTAGGTCATGTCCTAACCCAACAAGTCTTACTAGGCCTAACCAAGACTATCCTAGCAAGCACACATCAATACAAGGCTGTACAAGCCAACATACACCCAACTCTATATAGCATGCAATTATTCAATACTCAAATAGGCAAGAATTCATATTGGATATACACTAGGTAATCTATTACTTTAAACTATATATGTCTACACATATATACACATGCATATTGGTATTCAACATTAGGTCTATAATCATGGCATTTCAAATGGTTATATAAACTTATATATTACAACACAATATGCTAACATATAATATACATACATAGCTAAGTTAACTGTATTCATAAATACTTATTTAAGAGGCTATGTGTGGTTATGTTAACATGGCAAAAGGGCAAGTGAGGGTTAAATGGGCATACATAGTGTATACATATCAAAGAGTGTCAAAGTGTAAGTGAACAAAGTGTCAAGTGTAATAGTGTCTACATAGTGTAAGGGGTACATGAGGTAATATAGGATTTGTGTTAACATAGAATATTACATCTCATTAACTTGTATATTACATACATTACATCTATTATTACATTACATTCATGCTTGCATTCATTCATCATTCATTTATTCTCTTGCACTACTATATGCACCATACATTACATACTATAGAACCTAAATATTCATTACAAGTCATATACATGCTTACATTATATAGGATACTTACACCTCATACATCATTTATTTAAACATTTACTCATGCTTGCATTCTCTATTTAATTACATAATGTATATACATTAACATGGGTTAAAATCAAATAGAATATTATATTACACACAAGGGTGTACAAAATACATATGTCGAATAGTAACTCCTACTAATAATCAATACTGTACCATCTCAGCATGAATTAAAATCTAGGATTAAAGTATGTTATAGATCTATGTGTTAGTTTTCGAAACTTCAAACGGATCGTGTTTTCGTTTCCGAAAACTCCCGAAATTGCAAAAATACCGAGAACGCGTTTGTCTTTCGTACAGCTGACACTCAAAAAATTCTCCAGAAAGTTACAGAAAGAATTAGGCCTATTAATATATATTTTTGGAAAGCTAACTTCAATACACTTCTTTTAAAAAAATAGGAGATTAAACCGAGCTTTGAGCTAGAAGTTATGACATTTCTCCGTTAGGGCTGAAATTAAAAACGTGGATAAAAATCATGACGGATTTGGGTAGTTTGAGACAAAAGAACACAAGTATATAACATAATATATCAAGAACTCACTCTCTACACTAATATATAATATATATAATATATATATATATATATATATATATATATAATATATATATATATATATATATATATATGAGACACTATAGAACACATCTCCAATACAAAAATATGAGATTAAACATGTAATAATTCATTCATACATAACAACAACACATAGTGTGTCCAAATTTGGGGTTTTCCCACATGGATACAACCACAACACAAAGGACACTCCTATGACCTCCAAATGGACACGAATGAACACAAATGGAGATACAACCATGGGGTTCATTCCTATGGGTTCAAAATAGACCTATATGCATGAGGAAATGAAAAGGAGAAGTGATTTATACCTCCCGGTAGATCGAATCGAAGAAAAACCTTCCCGGAGCGACACCGACACGTAGAGATTCCAAAAGGACACGAACGAGCTCCGAATCCTTCCAAACTTGGGTAGCTTTCTCCTTGGCTAGAATGGAGAAGGAAAGAAGAAGATTTGGTGGTGAAATGGAAGGATTTGGTGGAGAAATTGCTAGGGATTGCTCTCTAGGAATTTAGGGAAGAACAAGAGAGAGTGTGGATGAGAATAATGAAATGAACTTGAGCCTATCCTCTCCCAAAGTGGCTGGCCATATGGGGCTATTTGTCCTATTATAGTAAGGTCCAAATGCCCCCACTAACCTATTCTATGAGTATTAGAAAAGGGCTAATTGGTTGAGGCTAAATTAGTCATTCTAAAGTCTCTAATCACACTAACCTTATCCATAATAATTAGTCTAACCTCTAACCAAATATTTATATCATGTGGACTAAAATTAATATCATAGGGCCATGCCTAACTAGTGTGTGGGTCCCACTAGAGTCAAACTACCCCCGGGTCCCCGTTTCAAGTTAGATTGAGTTGAAATTCGAACCCGACTCAAATAAACCCAAAACAATATCATAAATAATAAAATAAATTTCAACCCCAAAATAATATCATAAATAATAAAATAAATTTTAAAAAATTCAAAATGTAAAATGGTAAAAATATCCCTGTTTCTGAAAACTGGGGGTGACAATATCCGATCACGTTATCCGTACCTACTTGACTCACAAGGTATATCTCTTTTGTATACCTTGATTGTCTCAACTCCTCATGCTTGTCACCTTACGAGTAGAATTGCTTGATGTCGTAGATTGTTCAACATAGATATGTTATTTGCTGTTAACATTGTAGAATAATTGCTTGCTCAAATTGCTTGTACTTAGATTAGTTTAGCTTTGATGTTCCTATCCTGCTTGGATTTGAAATTTCGAGGACGAAATTTTTCTAAGGAGGGTAGAGATGTCACTTTCCGTTCCCAAAATACGTATTTTAATATATGTACTGCTTGAATGTATTTATTTAAATTTTATCATGTATTGTTCTGTATTTAAATTCTTTTAATTTTATGCTAATTATTTTTTTGCATTTTACTTACTGCTTTTTACTTTGCTTTTGGGTTCGGCCTGAGTTGGTTTATTTTTTCGACCATTGGGTGGTTCAACATGAACCCACCTACCACTATCCCATTTAAAGCTCCATACCCTTTCTCTCTCTTCATTACTCCTCATTCTCATTAACTCTTCTTCATCCTCCATAACTCTCCCCACCTATCCAGCCGCATAGGCAAGTGCAAACTTGCTTCTTGATGGAACCCCAGTATTATTGTTCCATCATCTTCTTTACTTGATCTTAAGTTCTTTAGTATTTAGTATTTGTAATTTCCATGACTCATTTCATGTTGATCTAAATTTAATGTATTTTTGGATTTCTTGGATTTTGATCTAGCTAACTTTGTTATTTCCAAGTTTTGATGGTTCCATGTTGTAGAGAATTTCGTTCTAACCCATCTTGACCAATGGAAATCCAGATTTAGACTTGGAATGAAGGATTTAGATAGCTTAGAAATAATGGCTTCCGTGGTTATGTTCTTGGAAATCGAGAAGAAGAACAGTACTTGGCCGCATACACTTTCATGCGGCAAGTTTCCCCTGGCCATATGAGCAAACCTGGCCGCATGAGCAAACCTGGCCGCATGAGCTTTGCTTGCCGCATATGCATTCACTCCTCCAGTCGTATGTACTTCTATTGGCTGCAGCCACATGAGCTTTTCCAGCCGCATGTACTTCAGTTTGCCATAGCCGTATGTACTTCTGCTTGCCGTAGAGAGATCCGCAGATAATCATTTCCAGCCGCATAGGCTTTGTCATTTCGGCCGCATGTGATCTTCATTCCCGCCGCATAGGCTTGTCATTTCGACGCATAAGATCTGTCACTTCAGCCGATGTGATTTGATATTTCTGAGCCGCGTAAGGATCAGACCTGGCCGCATGAAACCCGAACGCATAGGGCCCAGATTCCCTAGCCGCATAGACCGATTTCTTGAGCCGCATGGACTTAGTTTCTCAGCCGCATAACTTTACTTTTTCTCAGCCGCATGGGGGTTGGCTTTAGCAGCATGAGCGCATATCTTTCTAGCTGCATGAACCATAATTTTTCGGCCGCATGAATTCTACCCATAATGTCTTTGACTGATTCTTATCCCAAATTGACATTGATTGACATTGTTGTGACCTTGACTAAAATTGATCATGTGTTCCTAGTTGGAACTAAGAGACTGGCTAGTCATTTATGAATTGAATGAATGAGACACGTTCATATTAACTATGAACTATTGCAATCGATTACGTCCCGAATATTGGCATATAGACACATGCAGGTCTAAAATTTATTTATTTTTCTACAAAAGCAGTATGTATTTATGGTCAAGGTATGATTATTTCGTGGCTAGTTTTGATTCTTGCATTATGCTATGTAAGACCTACAACCTAACGCACGGGTATCGTTGTGGAGCTGGCATAGTACTTTGTACGGAAGTACTCTTTCTGATGACCAAGAACCACGGCATGAGATTTCACTTAACATAGAGGCTACTAAGTTAAATAAAATATGATTGCATGGGAGAATGGATTCCCGAATTCTTATATGGCAACCCTCTTTG
>JANAVB010029444.1:0-27981 GCA_029216955.1 Iris pallida | reverse complement strand
GGGTCAGCCACTCACCTTAGTATTTACTTAAGGCGAGAAACTGGTTGGCCGCGCTAGACGTTGCCTACGCGATCACCTGAAATCGCACAAGCAACCGATTAGAACACTATGTTATTCAAGAAAATTCGATACGAATACGAAGTTCGAAACGTAAGCCATGAAAACCATCGATAGCATTCACGAAAACGCATTCAGAAAACAAAGCCAAAACCAACGCAAGCGGCGTGAAAAGCAGAGCAACGGGAGGTCTCTCCCGACTCAGTCGCAGAGTCAATCCTCGAGGCGCAACCCGCTGAATATGGGACTTGGTTCCGAAGAAGCCATTCCATAACGGGGAATGGATCTTAATTCAACCGTTCCCGTTCGATCGATTCGATCGATCCCGACCTATCAGTCCCAACCGAGTCGATAGCGACAGTGTTCCTTTCTTGCGCACCCCGTGGATGGAGAACGGGGCACGATGTAGGGACGGGGCACTACACGGATCGAAACTAGGTCCCGCAGCATCGAAAACCATGTTCGTCCACCCTTGGTCGTAATCAGCATGCTCGTGGACATCTACATAAGGCTCCACATAAGGCTCCGGCTCGGATGCTAAAGGCACAAGTTCTCCGTGTGCGGTCCACTGATAATAATTTGGCATGAAATCTCTCGAATACAAATAATATGTCACATCCACTTCCGAATGATATTTCAAGTTGCGATATCTCACACATGGACACTTAATTTTTGTACGGTCCATGTACTGAGGGAACACCTTGGCAAACTGTAGGAACTGTTGCACACCCTGTATAAATTCATCCCGCACACCGCACATGTCATCAGGATGACGATTGTACATCCACAAACGGTTCCGCAAATAGTAATTCATATCTATATTAAGATAATTCTGTAAAGATTGACACTCAATGTATAATTCATATATGTTTTGTAATTCGAGAAAAGAAACAAGTGTGAGAACGGATGGCTCAGAACACATTTTCGAAAAAGAACTCTTGTAAGCTCTTTGTTCACAAAACAAGCTATAATTAAATAATACAGAACAAGTATCGAGTTCGTAACTCAAGTATAGAGCTTACAAGAGTTATAAACTCGATACTTGTTCTGTATTCATTATATCTTGCTTTGTGAACAAATAGGTTACAAGAGTAGAACATCCAAAACACAACTTTACTTGTTACAGCTTTGATCCCCTCCTTTTCGTACATCATTTCATGTCGGTCTGCACTTTCTGCAGTAACGACCACAAGTTTTATGTTCTTCAACGATATATTTCACATGCTTAATTGCCAAATGTGGGGGCAAATAGCTCAGAACACAATCCAAAATTCATTCTAGCATACATTAGTTTGAATCATCTATGTTCTGTACATATGGTGTAGTATATGTTCTTATCGAATCTCGTATCTGAAGGATGTAACAGAATCAAGATGAAGCCACATAATGTAATACTAAGACATCATCTACTACTAAAAGATATAGTGATAGGTTGTCGTATCATCATTGTCGAAGGATAGGGGTCGGAGGACAGTCAATTTTATCTACGGCTACATAGTTTCTGCCTCGCCGGTCAAATGGCTGCAGGGACTATGTCCTGATCACCATGTCGTACCGTAGATTAATGCAAATTCTTTATAGCAAATGTCGTACATAGATTTCTGCATCGCCAGTCGAATGGCTGCAGGGACAGTAGATTAAGAAGGGATCCACATAGCAGTTATGTGTTAGAGGAGATAGGGGCTCGGGTTGGGAAGCCAATGACAGCAGTTAACTGATAGTAGTAGAGGATGCTCGTGCAATGTGGGAAGTTGTGAAGGGATATAGTGGACTGTTTAAGTATCTACAGATAACTGTAGGTAAGATAGGGGTCAGGCTGTAGCAATTAGTTAGGAATAATGTGAAATAGTTGAGAGGTTATGGTATCAGTCATAGGAGATCATGTATTAGTACATATAGGATACATGTATCAGTTGTGTTGGGGATACTAGTATCAGTAGATAGGTTTATACTCATGGCCTGTAGCTTGGGGTTCAAACCCTATATAGTTGTCTTGGCTTAGTTGTAGCTAGGTTCAAGATTTGAACCGAAACCCAAAATCGAACCCGAAACAGAATAAATAATTTTAGTATTTTCACCAATCCAATTTTTTTTCCCAAACTAAAATGAATCTCTTATCCGATTTAATTCGGTTCTCGGTCAAAAACTGAATAATACTAGCCCCCTAATAGTGATAAGTCAATATTACTCACTTGCTTGAATATATATGATGGGCATACAATTGCTCACTGATACTTCCCTCTCCTCTAGATCAAACTGTAAAGAGCGACGGGTCAAATATTTGCTCCCATCTAAAGAAGAAAATTTGAAGAAAAGGCTTAGGTCAGACATGCTTTCATATTTTTGCTTCAGTTTACATTATCATACATTGATTATGATAAACACTTACCCCACAAATAGACGCGAGTACAAAATGACAATAAATAGATAAATATGGAAATACATAAACGATCACACCGCATTGTTATATGTAGTAATTATTCAAACATCCAGATAACATGCAAAAACAAATAGAGTTTTATACATTACAAAGGGTTTTATACAAAAACAAATAGAGTTTGTACAAAAAATAAATCCCTCCAGATAACATGCAAAACTGAAGCATCCACACAGTGAGATTAAAAGTGTAATTCTAATATCGGAAAAGCTATCTCAATATGCTCAGATTTGGGGGAGATGAAATGCAGCAAGCTTGTTTGCATGTTACAAGAGCCATTAGAGGAGGTGGGGAGTTCCACTCCCTATGTGCAGAGGGCTTAGCCCCACTGTAGGAGGATTTGGGGGTGGCCTTGCATAGGCTTGGCCTTGGCCACTTGAAAGCAGGGGAATGATCGAAAATTGCTGTGTCGAGTTCATGTCTGCGTCGTACGTGAGAGAGAGAGAGAGAGAGAGGGAGAGAGGGGGGGCTACCCGAGGAGAAGGGAGGAGTCGGAGGAGGCCGGAGGAGGGTGCGAGCGTCGGAGGAGGGAGAGCGGGAAAATTGAGGGTAAGAAAAAATTTGGGGAATGAATCGAAAAGAAAACCCTCCTGCCCTATATGAAACATTTAGCGACGTCGCTTGCAACGTCGCTGATTAGTAATATACGGCGACGTTCTATAACAGTCGTCGCTACACGTCGCTATATTTAAATAATTAGCGACGTCTAGCGACGAGATTGCGACGCATATTTCCATTTAATAAATAAATGTCGCTATTCGTCGCTATTTGTCGCCAACAGCGACGAATAGCGACGGCACATTTCCACGTCGCTAAATGTCCAAAAATTAGCGACGTCCGTTCATGGAGTCGCTAAATTCGTCGCAAATTTGCCATATTTTGGTAGTGAACTCTTTGGGAGAAGGAGATGTGGCCGAGATATTTGTCAAGAGTATTCATAATTTTTACCTCAAGAACGTTCAGGAAGATTTGTCTCATGTAAATATCCAACTTGCGCGAGAAGAAAATGGAGGATTTTTTTGAAATTTTATCTTTTGTTTTGACCATAGTTCAAAGAGTTTAGGATGCCTTTGATCTGGAGAATATTATAAATTGAACAATGCCCAACAACAAATCATCGACAGAAAGAAGAAAGTATTGGAAATTTGCCTTCTATTCACTTACACCAGTGAACAAGCTAATCCTCTCCATGTGTAATGTGTTTCGGAAGTAACTCTCCACACATAGGGGTGAGCAACGGTTCGGTTCGGTTCAAATCGAACCGTATATATGAAAACCGAAATAACCGTAAACCGTACTTCTCAAAACCGAAAACCGAACCGTTTTTATAAAAATCGAACAAAACCGAACCGAATTAATTCGGTTCGGTTTTCGGTCGGTTCGGTTTCGTGGACCAATGTACCGGACCTTCAAATTTTTAGCAAAATATGCCTATTTAAATAACAATTTATTTTAAAAATATGGTATTATTGTATTAATGAATTATATATTACATAGTGTGAAAAATATCAGTATATATATAGATTGATGGTAGAGAGAGAGAGAGTGCTCAAAAAAGTACCGACAGAGAATAAGAGGAGAATGTCCTCGGCTAAGGGTTAGAAAATATTAGTATATGTAGATTGAGGATAGTTTGATAAATTATTAAATCTAAATCGGTTTTCGGTTCGGTTCGGTTATCCGGATTAAGAACCGAAAACCGAACCGTTATTTTAAAATTTTAAATTTTCAAACCGATAACCGAACTGATAACCGAAAAGCCGAACCATTTGTCATATTTCGGTTCGGTTCGGTTCGATTTTCGGTTTTCAACCGTTATATGCTCACCCCTACACACATTATGAATATGTATGGAAACAACGGACAACCTTAACGGATACCAAGACTTGGATAAAATGATTCAGTTGGTGAACCATTGACAAGAATGACAAAGAATACAGAAGTAACACATTGCATGATTAAATCATGGAATTTTGCTCTTGAATTTTTTATATATACACTTGATGGGTTCCATTCGGCAATTTATTTTAAATCACGAGTTACTGTGTTGTTCTAGCATTACTAATTAACCCATATATATGGTAGTCGTCGGATTTGGATCTCTCTCAACGGAGAAGGTTCATCAACCAAGATATTGTTATCAATTATACTATTTGGCTTCCAAAATATTTGAGTGATGTCATCTTCCATTATGTAGCATCGGACATGACAGTTGACATAACAACCGACATGGCAAATTTTAACCCAAAAAATTAATTATCTAATTTTTTATATTAATGTTAATATCAATTTTAATGTTAATATTAATATTAATGTTAATTTTAATTTTAATTTTAATTTTAATTTTAATTTTAATTTTAATTTTAATGTTAAATTTTGTTATGTCAGCTGTCATGTCAGCAACTATGTCATATGCCACATAATGGAAGATGGTATCACCCAAATTTTTTGGGAGCCAAATAGCATTTTTGTATTGTTATACTCATTGAGTACCTACTGCAATACCCAATATCATGGCTAAGTTACTGCATAAAATAAAATTTACAAAATACAAGACGCGTGCAAAAATAATAAGTGGAAATCATGAACGGTAAAAAGCAAATATATAACGATTTCGGCTAAATAATGTTACGTACAAGACTTTACAAGATTACAACAACTTTGTAAAATATTACATCTAAGAAGATCTAAGAAATCCAATATCTCTCTTCTTCACCCTAGCTAATTTATTTTCCTCACAATCAATTGGTGGCTACGCAACACCTCTTTCTAAACACAATAATTATTTTTATATAATATGTCATATCTATGTATATGGAATCCAAATTCTAAGTAGACATACTGTTTAGAAAGAAAAAAAAAACAATATAAGGTACGTAGGATTATGAATTTAGAGGTTGTTTGGTTCGACGAAGTAGAAAAATCCAAAAATTGACATTTTGGATAAGTATTGCGGTGAAGTGGAGCGAAGTAAAAATTCTTCGTCTTGGTACTGTGAAAATGTGGAGGTTAAAAGTAAAAAAAAATTAAAGTTTGGTATTTGGATGGTTGTTGAAATGGGTAAAAAAGTGTAAATTTTGTAGCTATTAGGATTTGGAAAGTGTTAAAACAGAAAGGCAGGAAGAAATCCAACCAAACGCACGAATTAGAATGAAGATTTTTCACTTCCGTGCTCCACTTCGAAAAAATGAAAACTCCGATTTGGGGCAGACAAGATTTACTGTTCATGTCACTTCACAATAAATTTGTCTGCATTCCTTCCAACTAAACACGTGAAGTTGTCCCATATCCAAATTTCGACAACTTTACATCCCCAAATTCACGAACCAAACAGTCCCTCACTAAAACTATATTATTAATAATATTATTAAATTAAATATGTGACTATATACTTTTCTTATGAAAAATGGACCCTTATGTACAAATTTGAACCGATCTACTGCTCGCTTTGGACGTGACCCATTTTTGAAGTCCCAATCCACGACCCAAAATTTTATCAGCCCTTATCCTGATGGGCCGGACCCAATAGTCCTGTAAATCCAAAACTAGAGTTTATTATTATTTGATTAAATTCTATGGGGCTGCAATGGGCTGTAATATGGGTATCGGACAATGTAACAAGTGGCTACAGATATTGGTTAGTCCATTAAATCATTGCATTTTCTTTGAACCTTTTTTTTTGAGATTCCCGGCAGTTACGCTCCGGACTTTATACACGTTACATTACATGTTTTTGGATCCACTGTCTAAAATTTTATATTTTTATAAATGGAAGGAATAATATGTCCTATGTGACTCGATCTACTGATCTTCCACCACATAGTCAGAATTTTATGTTTTTGTCCGGTAACCACAAATGTCACTCAAGTTCGACAAATCATTACAATTTATTTATCCTACTTCCACTGCATTACATTTTGTACCAACCAATAGTAAAAATATACTTATTGCTTTTTAATATATTTTATCTAGTTGTTAATTCATTACGCTATTATAAATAGAAGCTACGGAGAACCATATTTATCTCTCATCTCTCTCAAATATATCTTAGTTAAGAAATTGACTACAAGAAAAGTGTAAATTTTGTAGCTATTAGGATCGGGAAAGTGTTACAGTAGAGACGCAGTGAAAAATCCAACCAAACACGAGAAGTAGGGAATGTAGATTTTTCACTTCCGCACTCCACTTTGAGAAAAGATCCGATTTGTGGCAGACAAAATTTACTGTTCATGTCACTTCACAGTAAATCTTGTCTGCATTCCCTTCAACTAAACACGAGAAGTGGTCCCATATCCAAATTTGGACAACTTTACATCCCCAAATTCACGAACCAAACAGTCTCTTACTAAAATTATATTATTATTAATATTATTAAATATGAGACTCTATACTTTTCTTAAGAAAAAATGGACCCTTATGTACAAATTTGCACCGATCTACTGCTCGCTTTGAACGTGACCGATTTTTAAATCCGAATCCACAACCCAAAATTTTATCAGCCCTATCCGATGGGCCGGACCCAATAGTCCTGTAACTCCAAAAGTAAAGTTTATTATTATTGGATTAAATTATATGGGGCTGCAATGGGCTGTTATATGGGTGTTGGACAATGTAACAATGGCTACAGATATTGGTTGGTCCATTAAATCATTGCATTATTTTTATTTTTATTTTTATTTTATTTTTTGAGATTTTCGGCATTACGCATGCAATTTTATGCACGTTACATTGCATGTCTTTTGGGCCAAATGTTTCCAACTTCTACCATTTTTATAAATAAAAATAATAATATGTCCTATGTGGCTCGATTTACTGACCTTCCGTCACTCAGCCAAGATCTTATGTTTCCGGTATCTACTATGGTCACTCGAGTTCGACAAATCATTGCAATTTATTCTCCTACTTCCACTACATTATATTTAATCTATGTTGCAGTTAGTTAAAACTAACTATTGGATGTTTGTACCAACCAATAGTAAAAATATACTTATTTCTTTGTAATATATTTTACCTAGTTAAGTCATTAAACTATTATAAATAGAAGTCTACGAAGAATCATATTTATCTCTCCATCTCTCTCAAATATATCTTAGTTAAGAAATTGACTACAAGAATATCTTTTTTTCTTTCCTTTTTCTTGAAATTTGTTTTTATAAGTTAATCATTCTTCTAACTTGTTTTACTAATTTTTGTTTCACCGATTGTGTGTGGAATACAAAAATTGAAAACGTACTGGTAGCTTGCATTGCCTTCAAATAGCCTCTAAGGCTGTGTTTGATTGGACTTTTTTTTCATGGAAAATATTTCCATCATAAAATTTCCATCAATTGTAGTGTTTGATAGATTATAATTTCCATAAAATTATTTTCCAAAAAACTACATTTTTCATATTTTCTTCTAAAATGGTGGAAAATGAAACTTGTCCAACCCATAGAAAAATATTATTTTTCATGGAAAATAACTATTTCCGTGGAAAATGATGACAATCAAACACCAAACTAAATTTTCCATAAAAATTTTTTAAAATTCTATGAAATTTTTTTCCTAGAAAAATAATTTAATGAAATTAATTTCTTTTTCATATGTTTTCCACCTTGCAATCAATACTTGTTTAACTAAAAAAAATTTGTCCTCGTGTTTTTCGTTTGCTGGTGGTTCTTATTGTTGCTGCTTCTTCCTACTGTTGGTGCTTCTTGCTGCAGCTTTATGCTACTGCTACTGCTGCTTTTTGGTTCAACCACCAAAAACATAACCTCTCCTCCATCCTTTTACTTACAATTTATTATTATTATTAGTATTATTATTATTCCTCTCTTATTTTTCTTCCGCATCAAACCCTATAATTAGAATAAATGATAAAATATGTAGAAAACAAATAGATTAGAAAAAATTGGAAATAAATTGGTAGAAAGAAAATAGAGTAGGAAAGAAATTGGGAACAAAAATGAAAGAGAAGGCTTAGGCATCACTGATTTTTTTTGGAAAATAAATTATAGGAAAGAGTTAAAATAATCATTTATAAGTAACCAATGGTAATTGGTCCAAAAAATGAAAGAGAAGGGTTAGGCATCACTGATTTCTTTGTTTGGGACGGAAAAAGAAGAAGTAAAAGTTGAACATTTGAATAGTTGGGAGTATTTAGTTAAAAAGCAACCTAAAATTTAAGATGATCATCACATAAAATTTACGTAAAAGTAGAAAATAATGTGGGTAGCAAGTTTCGAATCTATGATCTTTTGAGTAAAACTTAAATTTACTTAATCAAATAAGTTATGCGAATATCTAAAATACATAGAAACAAAGTTAAATATAGCTAAAAGAGTATATATATATATATATATATATATATATATATATATATATATATATATATATATATATAGGAAGCGGATCAAAAGTCCTCCTTAGAAAACCTCCTAAAAACTACCTCACTCTAATCCGTAATTTAATGTTAATGTTAATATTAATATTAATATTAATGTTAATATTAATATTAACATTAAATACTAAAATTAATATTAAACTTAACATTAAAATTAATATTAATATTAACATTAACATTAATATTAACATCAACATTAACATTAACATTAATATAAAAAAATTAATATTAACATTAACATTAATATTAACATTAATATTAACATTAATATTACGAATTAGAGTGAGGGGGATTTTAGAGGGTTTTCTAAGGGATGCTTTTGATCCGCTCCCATATATATATATATATATATATATATATATATATATATATATATATATATATATATATATAAAATGAGAAAATTAGGTTTCACCGTAAAAGTTTGTATTCCTAAAATATTCTCATCTATATTTACTAATTAAAATTACTAGTATAAATGCAAGAGCATTGTATATATTTTAATTGTCTTCTAATTAATTTTATATGTATTTGAAAAGAACAAAATATACTTAAATAATAAACTAATACATTGGAATACGAGAAGGCATATATTGTATAGAAAAAACCGGGAAAATTCTTAGGCGCGACGCACGCATCAGTGTTTCATGCAGCAGGCATCGAGGCCGTCGCAGGACTTCTCCTCGGGCACACACTGTACATAAACTCACAGTACTTGCCGTTTCTCAACAATGGAAGCACTTCAATATATCACATTTCAACAACAAGAGTCAGTAAAAGGAAAGAAGAGTAGAGAAAAATAAGGCCTGGTTTGGTTCAAGGAAAGGAAAAGATAATAAAAGAAATCAATTTCTTGTTATTTTATTTTCTTTGAAAAATTATAATTTTCATCCATTTTTTTAGGTGTT
Organism: Iris pallida; assembly: GCA_029216955.1. Classification (NCBI taxonomy): domain Eukaryota; kingdom Viridiplantae; phylum Streptophyta; class Magnoliopsida; order Asparagales; family Iridaceae; genus Iris; species Iris pallida. The sequence goes on along the minus strand of JANAVB010029444.1, from coordinate 18,197 downwards.
TGAAGAGGACAAGGAAATGAGAAAAAAGTGAATTTTCTATAATAGAAAATTAAATATTTGATTGGATTGGGAGAACCACTTTCCTCTTTATTTTATTTTTCCTATGAAAATTATTTTCATTTTTTCGTACTTTTTTTTGACATCCACACATAGCAAAGAAATGACTTTACTTTTTCAATCCTATGATTCTGCCAACCAAACGAGCCTAAATGTAATCCTTGTTCCAAAATATATAAAAGCTCAATATGTAATCCTTGAAACAAGAAAAAAAGTTAATTCAAACAAAATTTGGAGATCTGTCAGGGATTATACAAATATTTCGTGTTTACATCAATCCAAGAAATTATTCCTGAACAAAGCATTTAATCATCACCCTACCCATCATGCTTCAGAGCTGCAATATCAACTGGGGGTAAATTTTGCTTCCTAGTTTAAGAAAACTTATCAAAGTTAATTAAGAACAAGTAATTATCCCTCGCAAATTCTTCATGGGCCTTCTTCCTAGTTCATTTTATATGGACACATAGGTGGACTTATTTCTGAAGTTTATTTCCAAAGTGTTGTGGGATCTGCAAATTCTACCAACTAGAAATATAATATATAAAAAATCTACGAAAACTTTTTTTTTTTGAGGGTGGGTGTCCACTTCTTAATGGTGCTTGCCTCGAAGGGAGCTCGAACCTGCGCCACTGCACAAGGGTGCTCCACCGTTCCCAACGGGCTACGGCCACGGGACTACGAAAACATGTATGAACGTTAGGATTTGAGTCTCGAAACCACTATTTATCAGTCAACATGAACAGTAATTTTATGATCCAAATTCTAACATTGAACAATTTCAAAATCCAAATTTTAATATTTACTTTAATATGTGAGACTCTTTTACTAAATACTCCAAATAATTATATGGAGGCAACTTTTTGGGCAAAATAAACAAATGGCATTACCTGATAAAATCACGTGGTCGGGCTAGAACATTAGCGATTTAAACTTAAGTCCCACTCCACACATTTGGTATTGTTGTGCTTTTTTTAGAGAGAGAGAGAGAGAGAGAGAGAGAGAGAGAGAGAGAGAGAAAAGAAACAAATTTGAAAGCTGCTCCCCAAAAAAGACCAACTCAAATAAGTATTAGTAGTTAATTGTTATTAGTTATAATTGTTGGGTCAAATTTAATACTATATGTCATGAACCTTTTATTGTTCTTGTGTTGTGGATGGTATACAATCATCTAAAATTTAAATTTCATTGTTGCGAGTACAAATTCAAACTACATCATTTGTGTTCCACGCAACAAAAATCAACATTGGAATTCACTTTGGGGCCACGTTTGGTTCCTAAAATCCGGACTTTAAAAAAGAAAAGTTCTTTTCTGTGTGTGAATACAAGAGAAGAAATAATACGAAAATATTTTTTTTTAAAAATAGAGGAAAAATTGTTTTTCCACCTACTCCAATATTCACTTTCTCATCTCTAATAATTTACTTTTTTTTTCTTTTCTTTTTCAGTTTCTATGATCCTGGAAGTAAAATAAAAAAACAAAAAAAATTAAAAAAATTCTTATCACGAACCAAACAAATTAGACCTAATTGTTGGAGTGGGTGGGATTTTCAACTTATGTGAAGAAGATCCTGGAGTACGATGAGCGCCGTCTGTATGTCAGAGAAGCTCGGGGAGGTGACGAGGCCATTCGGAGACGAAGGAGAAGCTTGGGAGCCACCATACGGCATACTGGAACATGAGAAGCATAACTCTGGCCTAGTTCTGTCCCCTTGTGTCCAGAACTGTTCTGGCTTACCCACACAGAGTTACACCCGAACTCTGTGTCATTGGGCTGAAGCTAATTTCAGGATATTTTTTACACCGTTGGATCGTATCCTATGGTCCAGATTTCGCTACGGGATTAGGGGGTTTACATATGGTTTTTTCTAACCCTAATCACATACACAACAGAGAGAAAAAGAAAAAGAAAGAGGCAAGGGTGCCATTGCAACTTTGGGAGAGAAGAAGGGGAATTGAAGGCCATTTTCGAAGGAGGATCGTGTTCGGGTAACCTCTACTCGTCGTCTTTATTCTTTGTAGCCTTGTAATCAATATTTCTTGCTTCCAAGTGTTGTGGAGATCTGTATTGGATCGAAAAATGTCACTTTTTGTTCCCGGAATACGTATTTTTAGACATATACCGTCTTAATGTATTTATTTAATATTTATCATGTATTGTTCTGTATTTAAAATTTCTTTAATTTTATGTTAATTAATTTTTTGTAATTTTATTTTCGTACTTTATTTTCTTCTTTCATACTCTGCTTTAGCTATACTTTGGGTTCGGCTTGGTTTAGTTAGTTTTTTGGTTCAGCATGAACCGAAATAAACCCCCACCTACCACCACCCCTTCCATTTAAAGCCATCCCCTTTTTCTCTCTTCATTACTTCACCATTAATCTTCTTCTTCCTCATAACTCCTCCCCCACCTACCAGCCGCCAAGGCAAGTGCCAAACTTGCTTCTTGATGGATCCCCATTTTTATTGTTCCATCATCTTTCTTACTTGATTTTGAGCCTCTTTAGTACTTAGCAATTTCGATTTCCATGGTTCATTTCTTGTAGATCTAAGTTTAATGTATTTTTCGGATTTCTTAGGTTTTGATCTAGTAAACCTTGTTATCTTTAAGTTTTGATGGTTCCATGTTGTAGAGAATTTCGTTCTACCCCATTTTGACCTATGGAAGTTCAGATTTGGGCTTGGAATGAAGGATTTAGAGAGCTTAGAAGCAATGGGTTCCATGGTCCTGTCCTTAGAAAAATTCGGAGAAGAAGAACAGACCTGACCGCATGAGTTTTTCATGCGACAAGTCTTTTGAGCCGCATGTAGAGTTTCAGCCGCATGAAGATTTCGGCCGCATGGCATTATCTTGGCCGCATAGTTTTTTTCAGCCGCATGAGCTTCCACTTGGCCGCTGCCGCATAAGCTTGGACTTAACTAGCCGCATGAACCATCGATTTTCCAACCGCAGGAAGTTTTACATATATATATATCTCAGCCGCATGAGGCTAGTCATTTGGGCCGCATAGGCTCGGTCAGTTCTAGTCGCATGGATTTAGCTTACCGCAGTCGCATGAGACTTACTCAGCCGCAGCCGCATGAGCTGCGTGTCTTCTCAGTCGCATGGTGCTGACCATTCTCAGTCGCATGAGCTGCAGGATTTACCATAGCCGCATAGGGACCCTAACTTAATTAGCCGTATGAGACCCCTTTTGTTTCTAGCCGCATAAAGCTTGCTAGCTTGGCCGCATGGAATCACCCTTGTCTAGCCGCATGTAACTTATTCATTCCCGGCCGCATGGAACCCAAGTCTCGCGAGCCGTATGAACTCTGGCTCTAATGTCTTGTTTGATTGATTCTTGTCCTGAATCGACACTGATTGACATTGATTAATTATCTTGGCATTTATTAGCATTAGTTGGCATCTTTACATTAATTTACATTGATTGTTATCTTGGCATTAATAAACAAGGATTGTTATCTTAATTTAATAATTGATCATGCGTTCCTAGTTGGAACTAAGAGACTGGCTAGTCGTCTTATTAAATTGAATGAATGAGACACGTTTATATTAACTATGAACTATTGTAATCGACTGGCAAATCTCGAATATTGGCATACAGGCACATGCAGGCTTCAAATTATTTATTTATTTATTTATTTAGTTATTTATTTATCTTACAAAAATAGCATGTGTACTTTATGGTCAAGGCATGATTACTCCGTGGTTAGTTTTGATTGTTGCATTATGCTATGTGAGACCTACAACCTGACCGCACTGGTATCGTTGTAGAGTTGTGCATATCGTACACCGTACGAAAGTACTTATTTTGAATGACCATGACCCACGGCATGGAACTTCACTCAACGTAGAGATTATTAAGTTAAATAAAATAATGATTGCATGGAGAGAATGGATTCCCGAGTTCTTACATGGCAGCTCTCTTGGGACTAGTAGTGCCCGACAGGCCGGTTGGTCCCCACAGATACTGCAAATCTGCCACACGGGCAGGGAGCGGTATCTGGTTATATTATTTATTGTATATTGTATATTGATGACGGACGTCCCGCTGTGACTCGTCTAATTCATGATTGGCGTAATTGATTGATTGGGTAAACTAGCCTTGCTTGCACATAGTAAGAACTGAGGAATTCTTTATTGCATAATTCCAGGATAACTTGGAACTCACATTAGCAAGCCATAGTAGTTGCATGGCCGTTTAAATTGATTTGTTTGTGTACTGTACCTACTCTGTTACCTAACTGAGATGATCAAAATGTCAGGACATGACGGGCCAACTTCTGTCCTTGTTTGGTTGGGAGGTTGGTTCGAAGTGTCGTGATGTTATGTGAATCCTAGTAGATAGCAGAGATCTATTATCATATTCTCTTCTCACTGGCTTTATTTCTCATATCGTGCTCCCTTGCGGTACTTGCTATTAGAGGTCTAACCTCTCTGGTTTTGCATGGCCAGATTTAGAGCCGGTCTCCGAGGATCCAGCTTACTTCTACCTCCAAGATGGTCAATACTAGAGGGATGATCGCAGGAGGGCTTGAGTGGGTTTCTTACTTCCCCGCTCGTTTTGTGAATTACTTTATACTTTGTCGTTTGGCACCGACATGTTAGTCGGATTGTCTTGTACCTACTTTTACATAATTGTAACTAAGTCAGGCTGCAGCTGATAACAATTATGTATACTTACTACATCATCTGGCTGTATTTTGTAAAGCCAGATATCAAAAATATTTTGACTGAGCGTTTGGGACGCCTTACTGCTTTATCTCACATATTTTCTATTTCTGTTTCTTGTTCGAATGATTGAGACAATAGATGTGAAGGGACCATATGGAGACTTTTATGTAGTATGCACCCCCTCGTCTTGTAGACAGCATTGATCGTATTATACGGTATTCATCTACCCGTAATACGTAGCTGGCTGAGTCATTTTCCTCGCTCTCTAGTATTCTGGTTCTGGGGCGTGACAAGGTTTTAGTGGTGGCCCATGCAGGTCTGATTTCAGACTTGTGGGGTGTTTTAATAGGATGTCTCAATCACACATGTTCCCCCTTGATCTCATGATTCGTGTTCTCAATTCTAGCTTGACATTCCAGTATCCCTCGACTTCATTGATCTTTCCTGTCCGTTTGTTTGATTATTCTCTTGTCCCTTTTCTTAGGGGCACCTCGTCTGCACCTGTCAGAGCTGGACAGCAACAACATGGACAGCAACATGGACAACATGACCAGGTTGGTCAGTAACAAGGGCCGGTACTAACTCAAGAGACTATCCAGGAAGAAGTGATAGTGGAAGCAGCAGCTGGATCGCAGTATCCGGATGTTCCACCACCACCAACAGTTCCACCTACCCCTACGGAAATAGACACACCGGCTCTTCTGGAGATCATGAGAGGGATGATGGCTACTCAGCAACATCAGATGTTAGCTCAGCAGCGCATGCACGCTCAGTTGCAAGAGCAGAACGTACTACTCAACCAAGGGTTGCAGACAGCTTTGGAAAGAGGGGCAAGGCCGGATTCAGGAGCATCGACCAGATTCTGCAAGTTCAACCCCCGCCGTTTCGAGGGCACGGAGGACGCCATCTCAGCAGATGCATGACTTAAGGATATTGAGGCTATTCTGACGGCAGCTAAGGTACCGGCAGAAGAACGTGTGGATCAGGTGAAGTTGCTACTTCAGGATCTCGCACGTGATTGGTGGGAATCAGAGGAAGTAGGTGTCAGACGTCCTATTGCTTGGGACAATTTTACAGCAAGATTCAAGATGAAGTACTATGGAGTTGTGGCGCAGTTTGAGCTACAACAGAAGTTTATCAACCTCAAGCAGGCCGGCAAGACGGTAGATGCTTATGCAGCGGAGTTCTGCAGATTGAGTAGGTTTGCCCCAGAGATGGTAGCGACGGAGCGCCAGAGGGCGATGAGGTTCCAGCAAAGGTTTCATCTTGAACTCTTACAATTGATAGGTTTGCCCCAGAGATGGTAGCGAGGAGCGCCAGAGGATCACGGCAAGGACTGGAGGTCAGAAGAGATCTCACAGTCAAATTGAAGGAGGAGGGGGAGCAGCGTCCCGAACAACAGCACCATCCCTTGGCATTCACATTCACGACGTGGCAATACGAGGGCCAGCACCACCACCCAGGCAGCAGCAACAACAGAAGAAGAATCAGCAACCCCCAGCGGACTGCACTTATTGTGGAAAGATAGGGTACACTAGCGATGTGTGTCGGGCATTGAACGGACTGTGTTTGATATGTAGAAATCCAGATCATCGGGTTTCCACATGTTCCATGAATTCGAGGTCAGGAGGACCAGTGCAGCAGCTTCCTGCTCTGCCAGCACCAGGGGTAGGACAGTATCGAGGACCAACGGTAGCAGTGAGACCATTGGCACAGCGCCCGTTAATGCCACAGGCTCAGATGTTTCGGCAGCAGGGACCGCCGATGCAGCAACACCAGCATAGACCACCCCAGCATCATCAAGGAAGGGGCCAGCAGCAGCACCAGGCTAGGCCACAGCATGGGAACCAACAAGGAGGTCGAGGGCAGGCATTCACTCTGTCCTTGGAGGAGGCATTAGCATCGGGAGATGTTGTGGCAGGTAACATTCTCGTCGCCTCATATCCCGCAGTAGCATTATTTGATTCGGGAGCATCACACTCATTTATATCTGCACAATTTACGACACGGCTAGGAATGGAGTTCGAAGCATTGCTAGGGAGGTTAAATATACTCACTAGTAATGGGATCGTAGGAGTTAGTAGAGTTATTCTAGCATGTAGCGTTGTAGTTTGCGGGCATTCCTTACTCGTCCAGTTGATAGAATTTCCTGTTGGAAATTTTGACGTTATCTTAGGCATGGACTGGCTGAAAGACAGTCATGCGACAATAGATTGTCGTAGTGGGAGTGTATCTTTTGATATTCCAGGCATGAAGAGATTCACCTTAGTCAGATCAGAGGCAACTCAACAAGAGCAGGGAGTAGTGACAACAATAGAGGAAGTCCAGGTTCCTAAGATAGGTGAAGAGTTTCTTGACATATTTCCTGAAGAACTTCCAGGTCTACCACCGGTTAGAGATATTGAGTTCAGTATAGAATTGGTACCTGGAACTAAACCGATATCAGATCGGGTTTACAGAATGACAGATTCGGAGCAGGCCAAGGTGTATCAGCACATAGAGGAATTGAAGGAAAAGAAGTTCATCCAAGCTAGCATATCACCATAGGCAGCACCAGTGGTACTTGTGGGGAAGAAGGATGGATCATCCAGATTGTGCATTGACTACAGGAAGCTTAATGCGGCAACAGTAAAGAACAAGTACCCACTACCAAGGATCGACGACTTGTTTGATCAGTTGAGCACAGCTAGAGTTTTCTCCAAAATAGATCTTCGTTCAGGGTACCATCAGGTGAGGGTTCGGAAGGAAGATATTTCCAAGACAGCATTCAGGTCGAAGTATGGGCATTATGAATTCTTAGTAATGCCGTTTGGTTTGACCAATGCTCCAGCAATATTTATGGATTTGATGAACCGCATCTTTATGTCGTATTTAGATCAATTTGTAGTTGTGTTCCTTGACGACATTCTCGTATACTCTGCCAGTGAGAATGAGCATGAAGACCACCTCAGGAAAGTGTTACAGGTTTTGAGGAAAAACCAGTTGTATGCCAAGCTCAGTAAGTGTGAGTTCTGGACGAATCATATTTCATTTTTGGGTCATATCGTATCAGGAGCTGGAGTAGCAGTGGATCCCAAGAAGGTAGAAGCAGTAGAGAGTTGGCCAGTACCCAAGACCGTAGCTGATGTACGGAGTTTCTTGGGATTGGCAGGATATTACAGAAGGTTTGTATCGGATTTTGTAAGACTCTCAGCACCCATGACCCGCTTGATACGGAAGGATGTACCATTCGTCTGGTCGACAGAATGCCAGACATCATTTGAGAATCTGAAGCAGAAGTTGATATCAGCACCCATTCTTACATTGCCAGTTGGACCCGGAGGTTTTACTGTATATTGTGATGCGTCAGGTAAAGGACTTGGATGTGTCCTCATGCAGCACGGAAAAGTGATAGCATATACATCTAGGCAACTTCGAGACCACGAGAAGAATTACCCAACTCATGACTTGGAGTTGGCGGCAGTAGTATTTGCTTTGAAGCTATGGAGACATTACTTATATGGTGATCGAGTAGACATATACACAGATCATAAAAGTCTGAAGTACATTTTTACTCAGAAGGAGTTGAACATGAGGCAGAGAAGATGGTTGGAGTTGATAAAGGATTATGACGTGGAGCTTCAGTATCATCCAGGCAAGACTAATGTGGTAGCAGACGCTCTTAGCAGGAGAGGCGGTGCATTTATGTTGACAACCCAGAAGCACATCTTAGAAGACCTTCAGGAGATGGGCATAGAAGTTATACTTCCTAGTGATGTAGGAGTTCTGGCAAGTCTACAAGTTCAATCTGACTTGGTATTCAGGATCAAGGTAGCTCAGGCACAGGACCCAAGGATTCAGAAGCTTAGAGCAGAATACGAGTCAGGGCTCAGAAAGGAGATGCAAATCCATGAAGACGGTACACTTAGATTTGGATCACGTCTATGTGCACCTAGTGGAGATATCAGACATGAAGTTATGGCAGAAGCTCACAGTTCTCAGTATTCTATACATCCTGGAGGGACCAAGATGTACCAAGATATCAAGCAGTACTTCTGGTAGAACGGGATGAAGAGGGAGATAGCTAGGTTTGTTCCCCATTGCCTGATTTGTCAGCAAGTGAAGGCAGAACAGCAGAGGCCAGCTGGGTTATTGCAACCGCTTCCTATCCCGGAATGGAAGTGGAAACACATCACAATGGACTTTGTGACCGGTTTACCGAGATCGCCAAGTGGTAAAGATGCCATTTGGGTGATAGTGGATCGGCTTGCGAAGGTAGCACACTTTCTTCCTTTCAGAGTAGGGCAATATACAAAAAAGTTGGCAGAGTTGTACATGCAGCAGATAGTCAGACAGCATGGAGTTCCTGTCAGTATTGTGTCAGACAGAGATACCCATTTCACATCACATTTCTGGAAGAGCTTGCATCATAGCCTGGGCACCAAGTTAAGATTTAGCACGGCTTACCATCCACAGACGGACGGGTAATCCGAAAGGACGATTTAGACTTTGGAAGATATGTTGCGAGCTTGCACCCTAGATTTTAGAGGATCTTGGGAGAGCCACATGCACTTAGTTGATTTTTTATATAACAACGGTTATCAAGCCAGCATCCAGATGGCGCCATTTAAAGTACTATATGGTAAGAAGTGTAGGTCACCACTAGCATGGGATGATATCGGGGAGAGGAAGATGCTAGGCCCGAAATTGATTGTTCAGACGGTTGAAGTAGTTAAAGGAATTAGAGAGCGACTTCGAGTAACGCAGGATCGACATCGTCATTGGGCGGACCAGCATCGTAGGCCGTTGGAGTTTTCTGTTGGGGACCACGTATTCTTGCGAATCTCACCTACCCGTGGGGTCAATAGATTTGGCGTTCGCGGGAAGTTGAGTCCGAGATACGTAGGACCATTTGTTATCCTTGATAGGGTAGGCGATGTTGCTTATCATTTATCCCTTCCACCTTTGTTACGAGAGGTGCATGACGTGTTCCATGTATCTTAGTTACGTAGGTATGTATCGGACCCCAGCCATATCCTTGATCATTCTGAGTTGATTGTTGGTACCAACTTGTCTTACGAGGAGTATCCGGTATCCATTTTGGACCGAAGAAAGAAGATACTCAAGAACCGAACAATTAGTCTTGTCTGGGTTGCTTGGGGTCATCACTCATTAGGAGAGTCAACGTGGGAACGTGAGGATGATATCCGATCACGGTATCCGCATCTATTTGACTCGCAAGGTATATCTCTTTCTGTATACCTTGATTGTCTTAACCCCTCATGCTTGTCACCTTATGAGTAGAATTGTTTGGTATTATCGATAGTTAAATATAGATATGTTACTTGCTATTGGCATTATAGAATGATTGCTTACTCAATTGCTTGTGCCTAGATTAGCTTAGTTTTGATATTCCTATCCTGCTTGGATTTAAAATTCCGAGGACAGAATTTTTTAAAGGAGGGTAGAGATGTCACTTTCCGTTTTCGGAATACATATTTTTAGACATATACCGCCTTAATATATTTATTTAATATTTATCATGTATTGTTCTGTATTTAAAATTCCTTTAATTTTATGTTAATTAATTTTCTGCAATTTTATTTCCACACTTTATTTTCTGCTTTCATACTCTGCTTTAGCTATACTTTGGGTTCGGCTTGGTTTAGTTAGTTTGTTGGTTCAGCATGAACGAAATAAACCCCCACCTACCACCACCCCTTCCATTTAAAGCCATCCCCTTTCTCTCTCTTCATTACTTCACCATTAATCTTCTTCTTCCTCATAACTCCTCCCCCACCTACCAGCCGCTAAGGCAAGTGCCAAACTTGCTTCTTGATGGATCCCTATTTTTATTGTTCCATCATCTTCCTTACTTGATTTTGAGCCTCTTTAGTACTTAGCAATTTTGATTTCCATGGTTCATTTCTTGTAGATCTAAGTTTAATACATTTTTTGGATTTTTAGGTTTTGATCTAGTAAACCTTGTTATCTTTAAGTTTTGTTGGTTCCATGTTGTAGAAAATTTCGTTCTACCCCATTTTGACCTATGGAAGTTCAGATTTGGGCTTGGAATGAAAGATTTAGAGAGCTTAGAAGCAATGGGTTCCATGGTCCTGTTCTTAGAAAAATTCGGAGAAGAAGAACAGACCTGACCTTATGAATTTTTCATACGGCAAGTCTTTTGAGCCGCATGAAGAGTTTTAGCCGCATGAAGATTTCGGCCGCATGGCATTATCTTGGCCGTATAGTTTTTCTCAGCCGCATGAGCTTCCACTTGGCCGCAGCCGCATAAGCTTGGACTTAACTAGCCGCATGAACCGTCAATTTTCCAACCGCAGGAAGTTTTACATATATATATATCTCAGCCGCATGAGGCTAGTCATTTGGGCCGCATAGGCTCGGTCAGTTCTAGTCGCATGGATTTAGCTTACCGCAGCCGCATGAGACTTACTCAGCCGCAGCCGCATGAGCTGCGTGTCTTCTCAGTCGCATGGTGCTGACCATTCTCAGCCGCATGAGCTGCAGGATTTACCCTAGCCGCATAGGGACCCTGACTTAATTAGCCGCATGAGACCCCTTTTGTTTCTATCCGCATAAAGCTTGCTAGCTTGGCCGCATGGAATCACCCTTGTCCAGCCGCATGTAACTTATTCATTCCCGACCGCATGGAACCCAAGTCTCGCGAGCCGCATGAACTCTGGCTCTAATGTCTTGTTTGGTTGATTCTTGTCCTGAATCGACACTGATTGACATTGATTATTTGTCTTGGCATTTATTAGCATTAGTTGGCATCTTTACATTAATTTACATTGATTGTTATCTTGGCATTAATAAACAAGGATTGTTATCTTAATTTAATAATTAATCATGCGTTCCTAGTTGGAACTAAGAGCTGGCTAGTCGTATTATTAAATTGAATGAATGAGATACGTTCATATTAACTATGAACTATTGCAATCGACTAGCAAATCTCGAATATTGGCATACAGGCACATGCAGGCTTCAAATTATTTATTTATTTAGTTATTTATTTATCTTACAAAAATAGTATGTGTACTTTATGGTCAAGGCATGATTACTCTGTGGTTAGTTTTGATTGTTGCATTACGCTATGTGAGACCTACAACCTGACCGCACTGGTATCGTTGTAGAGTTGTGCATATCGTACCCCGTACGAAAGTACTCATTTTGAATGACCATGACCCACGGCATGGAACTTCACTCAACGTAGAGATTATTAAGTTAAATAAAATAATGATTGCATGGAGAGAATGGATTCTCGAGTTCTTACATGGCAGCCCTCTTGGGACTAGTAGTGCCCGACAGCCGGTTGGTCCCCACAGATACTGCAAATCTGCCATACGGGCAGGGAGCGGTATCTGGTTATATTATCTATTGTATATTGTATATTGATGACGGACGTCCCGCTGGGACTCGTCTAATTCATGATTGGCGCAATTGATTGATTGGGTAAACTAGCCTTGCTTGCATATAGTAAGAACTGAGGAATCTTTTATTGCATAATTTCAGGATAACTTGGAACTCACAGTAGCAAGCCGTAGTAGTTGCATGGCCATTTAAATTGATTTATTTATGTACTGTACCTACTCTGTTACCTAACTGAGATGATCAGAATGTCAGGACATGACGGGCCAACTTCTGTCCTTGTTTGGTTGGAAGGTTGGTTCAAAGTATCGTGATGTTATGTGAATCCTAGTAGATAACAGAGATCTATTATCATATTCTCTTCTCACTGGCTTTATTTCTCATATCGTGCTCCCTTGCGGTACTTGCTATTAGAGGTCTAACCTCTCTGGTTTTGCATGGCCAGATTTAGAGTCGGTCCCCGAGGATCCAGCTTACTTCTACCTCCAAGATGGTCAATACTAGAGGGATGATCGCAGGAGGGCTCGAGTGGGTTTCTTACTTCCCCGCTCGTTTTGTGAATTACTTTATACTTTGCCGTTTGGCACCGACATGTTAGTCGGATTATCTTGTACCTACTTTTGCATAATTGTAACTAAGTCAGACTGCAGCTGATAACAATTGTGTATACTTACTACATCATCTGGCTGTATTTTGTAAAGCCAGATATCAAGAACATTTTGACTGAGCGTTTGGGATGCCTTACTGCTTTATCTATTTCTGTTTCTTGTTCGAATGATTGAGACAATAGATGTGAAGGGACGATAGGGAGACTTTTATGTAGTATGCACCCCCTCGTCTTGTAGACAGCATTGATCGTATTATACGGTATTCATCTACCTGTAATACGTAGCTGGCTGAGTCATTTCTCCCGCTCTCCAGTATTCTGGTTCTGGGGCGTGACAAAAAAAGTTTGTAGAGGGTGTACAATTTATTTCAATAGTGAAGGCTTCTCAATGGTTGGGCTCCGATCGTCTCGTGGATTTTTTTCGCAAAGGTTTTCCACATCAAAAATTCTCTGTGTCTGCGTGGATTGTGTTTTGGTGTTTGGTTCGTACGTTGTATTGCTCGGTTCTTTTGCAGGTATTCTCTGGTTCGAAAAAAGGTTTTCGCGCTTCTTTTCCAATAAAGCGGTATCAGAGCCAGTTTCTGGAATTCAGAAGGGTGTCAGGAGTTGGCAGGAAAACTAGAGAGGAGAGATAGACGCAAAGTTGGTGTACATGGTAAACCTGAACGGTACCAACTATCATTATAGGCGGAGCAAGATGAATGATTTGTTGTTTGTCAAGAAGCTGCATCTGCCCGTATTTGCTTCCGAGCGGCCAGTTGATAAATCCGAGGAGGACTGGAAATTCGAGCACATACAGATGTGCAGATATATCAGGCAGTTCGTTGATGAGAATGTGTACAACCATGTTGTTAATATTGAGCACGCGAAGACGTTATGGGATAAACTGGAATCTTTGTAAGCGAAGAAGACCGGGGTAAATAAGTTGTTCCTGATCCGGACGATGATGGGTCTGCGGTACAAAGATGGGACGTCTATTACGGATCACTTGAGTGATTTCCAGGGTGTGGTTGGCAAGCTATCTTCGATGGGAGTCAAGTTTGACGACGAGGTTCAGGGACTATGGCTGTTGTGTACATTGCCAGACTCATGGAAGATCGTACGAGTATCTATGATCGCTTCTGCTCCAGAAGAAATGGTCAGTCTGGAGTTTGCCAAGAGCGGGGTGCTGAATAAAGAGATGTAGAGACGTTCTCAGGACACTTCATCCACATCCCACCACTCAGAGGCACTAGTTTCAGAGAGCCACGGAAGGGGGAAAAGCAGGGGTCCAGGTGGTGGCAGAGACAAGTGTAGTTTCCCGTCCCGCTCAGTCAACCGGAGGAATCGAAATGCCAACGACGTTCAGACTAAGCCTTGCAACGGCTTGTTCGAAGACTCGCTCAATCGAGGCGACTCCTCGCTCAGGTGGGGTAGTTTCTGTGAACTTGCCTCATCTTAGCCTTCACATAATAAATCGCATATTTTCAACTTGCATAAGTAGGCTTGATAATAAAAGAAATGAATCCACATAGATAAGGAATCCCAACGGGTCGAATTGAGTTAGAATATGGAATGGTCCAACGGTCGGCTTAGAGTTGGTGCACGGCGTACTTTGAAAATGACATTCGGTCCTTCGTCCCGTGGCTTGGAAGAATGAAAAGTTGGTCTTCGCCACAAGCTAAGAGTTAGCCTAAGTCGTAGGCGTCGCACGTATAAATACTTGATAAAGCATACACGGTCCCATCAACCAAGGCTTGGCATAGCCTTGATCGTCCTACGAGCTAAGTTGTATCGCACTGCTTATGGCATAAGTCTAGGTACCCAAAGAACTCGGTTGTTCAAGTTGAGCGCATGCAGGGTCCCACGGTTCTACGTGTCACCCCCAGTTTTCGAATTAGGGGTATTTTCGTCATTTTCCAAGTTTTATAATTTTTAGGAATTTTATTTGATTTTATATGATTTTTATGGGATTTGTTTGATTTAGTTTGAATTTTATCCAATTTGGACTTAAGTTGGAGACCCGGGTAGCCTGGACACTAGTGGGACCCACATACTAGCTGGGCTTGGCCCACATACCATCCTAATTAGGCTAGAGACCATAAACCAATACTTCCGTGGCTTAACTAGTCATTTTAGAGGCTTAATTAGTTAATTAGAATTAAACCGAAACAAACCGAACCAAACCAAACCCGAACCGAACCCAAACTAAGTCTAATGGGTTGGGGGCCTAATGGGTCTCCACCCAAAACCCAATAACCCCCCCCTTTGGCCGGCCATGTAGGGAGCAACCCCCTCCTCTTTTCTTCATCTCTAAGTAATCTCTCTCTCTTCATTCATTTCTTTCAAAGCTCCTTCTTCTTCAAGCAAACCATTCTAGGTATGCCATTAATCCCTCATTTATTTCCTCTTTTACATTTATCTCCTTCACAATAAATAAAGAGGAGCTCATTCTCCACCTTTTGACCATAGATTTTATAGGTTTTCCTAAAAATCTAGATTAGAGATTAATTGGGGTTTTCTTAATTAGAGTGGTATATATGTATATATGTGTATATATATTTATATGTATTGTGTGTGTGTCGAGAGTGGTGGTGGTGGTATAGGTGTCATGAGAATGGTGAGAGTGAGTGTGTGTTTGTGTGAGTGTGTGTGTGTATGTATTTATATATATATGGATGTGTGTGTGTATATATATATATAGATAGATAGATAGGTAATTAGAGTATATATATATATATATATATATATATATATATATATATATATATATATATATATATATATATATATATATGGATGTGTGTGTGTATATATATATATAGATAGATAGATAGGTAATTAGAGTATATATATATATATATATATATATATATATATATATATATATATATATATATATATATATATATATATATAGTAGAGGAAGTAGGAAAGAAGAAGAAGAATAAGCAACTGCAGTAGCAGCAGTACACTGCAGTAGCAGCAGCTACTGCAGTAGCAGCAGCAGCAATAGCAGGGCGCAGCAGCAGCATCAAATGAGCAGAGCAGCAGCAGCAGCATAGCACAAACAGTAGCAGGAGCAGCAGTAGCTTAGGAGAAGGAGGAAGGGAAGATAGGAAGGGAAGATAAGAAGAAGATAAGAAGAAGATTAAGAAGAAGATTAAGAAGGATAAGAAGAAGATTAAGAAGAAGATTAGAATTAGAAGAATATGAAGAATTAGAAGAAGAAGAATTGGAAGAATAGGAAGAAGGAAAAGAATGAAAATGAGAAGGGAAGGAAGAGTATTAGTATAGAAATGTGGGAAATTAAATTAGAAAGGTTAGAGAGTGAGTAGGCACTACTAAAATCTGCTAGAATAGCGACGAATATTAGCGACGGCAGAAAAAGCAATCGCTGATAATTGCCTATAGCGACTCCTAGTGCTAGACGTCGCTGACCGTCGTTGAGTAGCGACGTGCAGCGACGTAGTATTTTTTACGTCGCTGACGGGCGACGTTTTGTGACGGACGTACCTTGTACGTCGTTGTATTACGACGTTTTGCGACGCATACTTTATACGTCGCTGTCTTATTTCATATAGGGTTCCTGGCCCGATCGAAATCACAAAATTTTTACCCAAAATTTTTCTTCCCTCTCGATCCCCCTCTCCCCTCTCCCCCCGGCGAACCCTCCCCTCCGGCGACCCCTCCATCCGGCGACACCCTCCCCTTCTCCCCCCTGCGACCCCACTCGCCCGCTGACCCCTCCCTCCGGCGACCAGCCTCCCTCCTCCGACGAAGGAGCCTTCCTCGCCGCCTTCCTCCTCCAACGAAGCCACCCTCCTCAGGTAAACCCTAACCCTAGCCCTAGCTATCTAGACACAGACACGGACACGAGAACCCTAACCCTAGCTGGGGTGGTATTTCTGTCGAGGGGGGAAGAGAGGGGTGGGGGTGGGTGCAGGGGGGTGGGGGGGTCTTACTGTCGAGGGGTGGAGGGAGGGGTGGGGGTACCCGGGGGTGGGGGGTCTTGCTGTCGATGGGGACAGGGTTGGGGTGGGTGCAGGGGTAGGGGAGGGGGGGCAGGGGAGGGGGGGTCTTGCTGTCGAGGGGGGTAGGGGGAGGGGGGCAGGGGTGGGTGGGTACAGGGGTAGGGGGGAGGGAGGCAGGGGTAGGTGGGTGCATGGGGGGCAGGGGAGGGGGGTCTTGCTGTCTAGGGGGGCAGGGGAGGGGGGGTCTTGCTGTCGAGGGGGGTAGGGGAGAGGGGGCAGGGGTGGGTGGGTGCAGGGGTAGGGGGAGGGGGGCAGGGGTAGGTGGGTGCAGGGGTAGGAGGGAGGGGGGGCAGGGGACAGGACACAGGACACAGACACACACAATACATACATATATGCCTATATATATAAATACACATATCTACATATATACATGTATATATACTCACACACTTACATACACACACAAATACATATATAAATATATATATATATATGTATACAATGTATATACACACAAATACACATATATATACAATCAAAAATCCATTTGAAATTCATTTTAAGAATCTGAAATGTTGACGATATATACCCAAGGTTCACAATATCGGTATCGGAATCGGTATCGGACTATTCCTATGAGTATTGGTATCGGCGATATCGGTAGTATCGACGGTATCGTATCGGAGTATCGGACTTTGGTATCGGAAAACAAATAATTATTAATAAATTATTTACATTTAAAAACATATATTTTATACATTTAGGCATAATTTTAAGTATTTCAGCGTTATTTCTTAGTAGTTTTGAAATTATATGAAATAGTAGTCACCCTTACCGATTGGTTTTGCCGAATTGACCGAAACAAAGACCCCCAATGTCGGTATCGGTCGGTATCGGATCGGAACATGCTAAACCGTATCGATATCGGCCGATACTTTAAACCATGTATATACCATGGTTTTGCCTTTTAGTTGCAGGAATATGAGAGTTATTAGATGTTAAAGTAGGATATTAATTTATTAGTTATGATAGAGAGTTTGAGATAGATAGTTCATGTGAATGTTAGGTAGTAGTGTACAGTTAATGATTAACATTGTTTAGATATTAGTTTCAGTTAAAGGGTTAGTTTAGATTAGGATATTAGTTTATGTTAGAAGGAACTGCCTGCAACTGCATCGTAGCTGCAGGAATACGAGAGTTATTAGATGTTAAAGTAGGATATTAATTTATTAGTTAGGATAGAGATTTATTAGTTATTTTTATAAACCGTGATATGTTAAATGCCTGCAGCTGCATCGTAGCTCAGGGATATGACTGAGAGGGTGACATGGTTGTCACATTAAGGATCTTTGAGGAGGTGACATGTTGTGAACAGATATATCCTTATAGTTCTCCTACGTAATGTTAAAGAAAATCCGTAGGAGACCAATAGCGATACCAATAGCGATAAGGTAAAGGGTACCTTGGTATTGGTATTGGTATTGGATACCAATAGTTCTCCTTAAGGTATTGGTATTGGGATACCAATAGCGAT
>JANAVB010029443.1:0-34436 GCA_029216955.1 Iris pallida | reverse complement strand
ATGGTCAAAAGTACTCGCCTGATATTTCGAACGTCTGTATAAAATACTGTCTGAGGATGGTGTCTGGCTCCTAATCAGAACAGTACAAGTCACAACATGTCCAGCTAATAAAGTAAGATACTATTGCAGTCTACATGATGTTAGTCAATCCTAGACCAAAGTCAACCCTGGTCAACTTCAGTCAACATAAGTCAAGTTAGGTCACTAGGTCACCTAGACTCAAACAATCTAACTAGGCCTAACCAGTCTACCCTAGCTAGTCCAACCATACACTAGTCTAGGTATAACAATATGTATATTTCATATACACCCCACCCAAGAGTACCCTTGGCTATGTACCTTGGTTATAGGCCATAGGCCCTATCCCATAGGCAAATAGCCATACACAGGCTATCTTCTATGTACACATCTATATACACATATATTATGACTATAGGAATCTCAACTTACACATTCACACATTTAGATATATATACTATATATAGAGAGGGGATATACATCTAGGCAAGGTGTGTGTTTTGACATGTGCAAGAGTGTACAGCAGGGAGCCATAAGGTGACAGTGTCTTAGTGTCTCAGGGTTTCAACCCAGGTTCAATTATTTGGAAACATACCATATTCCAAGTTCAGTGAATGACAATTAGGAACAATGTAAGGGATTAGCACATTGGTGAAACTATTCACTCAGTTTTAGCAAGCAGTGCATACAATAGTTTATCCCAGGAAAATAATCCCAGATTCTTATGTTTATACATGTGAATTATCAGTTCAATAAGGTAAAACCAGTGTGTATAAAGGAAAAAGGCAGTGGGTGACAGTGTCATGTAGGTTGTGTGTGTTCAATGGACTGAAACCATGTAAAACAGTTCTATATATCAGGAATTTGAAATTAAACAGTGTACAGGAAGCCAAACAGTGCATCCCATTTAATTGATACAACCAGTGTCATGTGTTAGTGACTGTACAAGTGTGTCTCAGATTTCAGGATTAGCAAACAATGTGAAACCATGTGTGTGGTCATGTGTCACATAGGTGAGTGTAGGCATTCTCAGATTTGTTCCAAACCACTGACAGTTAAGGAACACACAGTTAGCAGTGCAACCCAATCCCACATTTGAAAACCCCATTCCTCAACACAATCATAAACCATATCTCAGCAACCTAATACATATGTAGGGAGTCTAGATTAAATATTTAACAGCATTAACATCAGTAAAATACAATTATGGAAAACCCAAACCATAATGACAGTTCAATAAAAAATAAATCAGTAGCAACCAAAAAATCGAATCCAAAACCTATTGCTCACACAATTCACAAATTAGCATGGTCCTCAGTCATTACACATGTGGGTGAACTAACCTAAACACTTAACATCATTTAAAACAGGTAATAAATAATTTAAAACTCAAAATTAACCCTGGTTCAGTGAGTATCAGTGCGTATCAACCTATTTGGGAAATTCAATGAATTCGACCCTAATAAAACATCTAAATCAAAATTAATAGGTTGGTAATTAGTGTAGCATATGTTTAGGTGTCCTGACAGTCGATTCGTGTCCAAAAACATGACACGAACGTGTCCAAAAACATCTACAAGCTCAATGCATACTGAACTGGGTTCAGTCGACTGCGCCTGTGTCCAGTGCGGGTTGAATCCCTCATCCGACACGGACTCAAATAACACGTGGTCTTGGGGTGTCGTGTCAGACGTTGCCCCAAGGCCTGTGTCAGACACGCATCCTCATGTCTAAAAACAGTCGTACGACAGTGCAGGTAGCAGGACAGTGTAGTCCACGCGCGTACGGGCGTGTCCACGAGTCGAGCTCGACACAAACTCAACACGAACCCAGCTCAGTCGTGTAGAAATCCATACGACCTAAAAGAGTATTCCTTTTCAAACACATCCCTAAAACATGATTGAAATGCCCACTGTGGCATTTTGTCGAACACCTAGGAACCTAGACTGATACGTGTCCGATACGGACACTAAAGGACACGAAAAGACACGAATCCTATTTCTACAGTTAGAGGACAACCTAGGGCTATCATCCATGTCTAGAAATCAAAAATCTATGGAGGGAATAGGAAGTTACCTATAGGTGCCTCCTCAAAGAAAACTTCAAAAATGGGGATTCCTGCTAGCCCCAAGCTCCAAATTGTCCCAAATCTGTTATTAGCCTCCATGAACAGTAGGGAAATACAAATTAGTCACCATGGAAGAAGTTTGAATGAAAAGGATCAATATTGATCAAAATAGGAAAGAGTTTTCAATGAAGATAACCTTGTTCTTGCAAAATGGAGGAATGAACAAAAGAGGCAACTATTTGAGAGGGATTAAATAGGGATGGGGGAATACCTAGGCTGGCCATAAAGTCTAGGTTAGGGTTTTAGGATAGATCAAGGGCTCTCCTTCCATCTAGTTTAAATCAATGGCCTAAAATCTAGGTTTACATTCGTCAAGTTGCAACTAGTTTGTTCTAACTATCATGTCTTAACCAAGACTAATCAATACTACTAATACTACCATAACTAACTAAGTCTACTAGACTATCTAGGTTAGGTCCCATCTAGGTTAGGGCTAATCACAACACAAGACAATTAATTAAATAATATTAAAATCACACACACATTCAAAATATATATATTAAATGCCAAATAATTATATATAAATCATAATAAGCTCAAATAATTCAAAAATGACCAAATACCCTCTAGCTAAATGCACTAAATTGAACCTCTACTCACATGGTTAGCTCTAGGTCAAACAGTCTCTAAGGTCACACTAGCAACACCAAAAACATAGGTCATGACTTAAAAATAGTTTTTAAATGATAAAAAATCACCAAAAATCAGATTATGATTTAAATACCATTATTAGATGATGATAAAAAAACACAAAAGTTCAAAATTATCCTCATTTAGAGAAAACTGGGTATTATATACTACCGCTGCTAAATCCAAGTTGTGGGTTAGATAATTCCTCTCATGATCACGAAGCTGACGTGATGCATAAGCTACTATCTTACCATGCTGTATCAAGGCACATCCTAATCCCTTGCCGGAAGCGTCACAATAGACTAAAAATCCTTCAGTCCCATCTGGAAGCGTGAGAATGGGTGCCGTCATCAAGCCTCGCTTCAACTTCTCAAATGAACTCTGACACTCTGTGTCCAAGCAAACTGCACATCCTTGCGGGTCAACTGAGTCAAGGGCGCTAAAATCCGAGCGAAGTTTGATACAAATCGCCGGTGATAGCCAGCCAATCCTAGGAAACTACGAACCTCTACGTTGGTACTAGGTACTAGCCATGTCTCTATAGCCACTATCTTCTGGAGGTCCACTTCCACTCCACCTCTGGTGATGATGTGACCCAAGTACGATATGCGGTCAGCCAAAACTCGCACTTACTGAACTTCGTGTACAACTGGGCTCTCTGAGAATCTGAAGGACTACTCGGAGATGCTGCTCATGCTCCGCTTCACTCTTGATTTAGACCAAGATGTCGTCTATAAACATTATCACAAACTGATCCAAATAAGGTATGAAGATATGATTTATGAGTCCATGAATACGGCTGGTGCATTGGTCGCTCCAAATGGCATAACAAGGAACTCCCAATCCCTATATCTTGATCTGAATGTTGTCTTCTGGATGACTTGCTCTCTAACTCTGATCTGATGGTACCCTGATCGCAAGTCAATCTTCGAGAATACTGCCGCTCCCCTGAGCTGATCAATAAGTCATCTATCCTTGGTAGAGGATCTGTTCTTGATTGTTACAGAGTTCAAGGTATGATAATCAACATATAATCTTGATGTACCATCCTTCTTTTTCACAAAAAACATCGGGGCTTCCCAAGGCGATCCGCTAGCACGAATGAATCCCTTGGTTCTGAGTTCTTCAATCGTCTTGTACAAAATCTCCAACTCTGATGGTGCCATCCTATAGACTCTCTCTGATACCGGTGCCGTCCCTGGAAGTAAATCAATGGTGAACTCTATCTCTCTCTCTGGGGGCATGCCTGGAAGTTCTTCGGGAAATACGTCAGGAAACTCTTCTACTATTCTAGGAAACTGAACTGTTGTTGTTACTGCCATCCGCAAGACTGGGGGAGAAGGTTCTAACTCGCCTCTAGAGAATGAAAACTCTACTTCACCTAGAATACCAAAAATAATCCTGCTAATATGGCAGTCTATTCTTGCGTATTAATCCTTCAACCCAATCCATTCCTTGGACTACATCATAATCGGCCATCAAAAATTCTATCAACTAGCGGAAAACATCTACAGCTAACTACGATTCGACACGAAAAAAGACTCTATCTACTCCCACAAGATTATTACCAGTAAGTATATTGAGCCTTACTGATAATGACTCGGGTTCTAGTCCTATTCGTATAGCGAATCGTGCAGGCATAAATGAATACGATGCACCCGAATCAAATAATACTGATGCTGGAAAAAAGTTGACGAGAATGGTACCTGCCACCACCTCACCTGATGTTAATTCATCAGCTATCGTCAGAGACATAGCCTAACCTTCCCCTCTCGGTGCTGGTTCCCTCTGCTGGAAACCCCTCTGTCGGTTATGAATCTGAGCTTGGGCCTGAGCATACTGTGGCCTTTGCTGCTGGAAAACCTGAGCCTGAGGCGGCAATGGCCTAGGAAACTGGTACTGCTCTCTGCACTGGTGCTGGAACCCTAACCGATGGACTGGTTAGGTTCGATGATGATGAACTGGCTCTATTCAGACAGGACGCTATCTTGTGGTCCGGTGCCCCATAAGCTAAGCACCACCCCTGTGCTCTGCGACACTCTGATACTACGTGTCCTGGCTTCCCACAATAAGAGCAGCCCATTACGGAAGATTGCTTCTGCTTCTGTTGCTGAGGGTACGTCGGTGTCGAGTGCTGATCCGACGAAACTATGGTCGCTGTGACGGCCCAGAACCAGAATACTGGAGAGCGGGGGCGTACATAGCCAGCTACGTATATTGAAATGGAATCTACCTCGGTATACGGTCACGGCTGTCTAGATATATGAGGTTTAACTACAAGCCAACAGTCTCCTATGGTCATGAACAAGCCTATTGTCTCAATCTCAAGCAAGCAATAATAGTTACAAGATGTCAGAGCACCAAATATATAATTGCAAGACGTCCCATACGTTACATATTGGATGATCATGAAGCTAGTCGTACAAAATGTCAAGACTAGCAAGAGTTCAGTCATACATGATCAACCCTAGGATTTGTTAATAATGTTACAGCCGTAGGCAGACAGTAAGTAAATATGCATTGAGCTAACAGGTGTTCGTCGGCTAAACACCTCAAAAGAATAATTTTACAATGTAGTGAGCGAATCAAAAAGAAAACCTACTCGTAGCCCGGGTTCCGTCTAGTTGTCACCATTGGGCTGGAAGTTCGGTAGATCTTCGGAAGCTGCTCCAAAATCTGGCCATACAAAACCAGCCGGGTTAAACCCCAGAAAGAGCAAGTGCCACAAAGGAGGCCACAAAATAAGAACGAAAGCCAGCATATCAGATCATAAGGAAAATAGAAGAAAAGTACCATTAATAAAAAGCACAACAGGACAATAAACGACTAGGGACGTGGAACCATTCCGGGAGCCAGGTTACAACCCTTAACCAAACAAGGATCGGGGTTGTACCCTTCGTCTGAATAGCACCGTATCTCTACCCATTTATTATTAAGATAAGTAAAATAAACATGCTCAGGAGAAACCAGGTACTGGGACTAGACGAGACTTAGACAGGGCTGGACATCATCCATTCACAAACAGCCAAACAAATACTACGGCTTACTACTTAACTAACTAGGGTTATCATATGCCTAATTACTAACAAGGTGCAAATGAGAAATTTCCAGTCCCAAGCCCTGCAGACTATCCAGTTATCCTTCCGCAGGTTGAGAGTATGGTTGGGTACATTGCCCGGGAGACAATATACCCTTAGGTGACTTAGAGGGTACAACACATGACAGTGTGCTGGAAATGTGCCTTACTCGTCGGCAGGCTACAAGTCCTTTTAAAGGGCCCAGATAACGAGATCGCCTGTGACTGGGAATTCTCCATGAACTATAGTTTGATCTAATAATTAGCCTAATCCATATTCAGTGCGAATTCCTGACCGTGGTAACCAAGGAGTCACGTCCTAGACATGATGCAAGACAGGACAAGACAAGTGGATTGCACGAAGCAGCAAGAATGAACAACCACGGTGTCAAAGTTGGTTATATGAGTCAAGTTCGCCATCGCAACAACATCAATTATCAAGTCAAGTTACAAGTCAGGAATGTGCCGCCACGGGCCACTATCAAGTTATCCAGTTACAGAGATTAATTATGAATCACAGTTACCAGTTAAGAGCGCACCCCATTGGGTCACTACTAAGAAGATCAGAAGTACTAGGATCATAATCACAGAAATCACAAAACCGTACTAGTCATAAGCAAAACCGAAACCGTGCCAGGTCGTGTTGGGTCAAGACAGTCGTGTTGTGTGGAACATGAATCTCAGAACTCCAATCCACAAAAGGAAGCCAAGCCCAAGGAAAATAAAACCAAACCACCATGGGCAAGTAGATTGTGCTGGGGTTCCTGGGGTCAGGTTGCGCTAGGGTCAGATTGCGCTAGGGTTCCTGGGGTCGGGTTGCGCTAGGGTCAGATCGCGCTAGGGTCAGATTGCGCTAGGGTCGGGTTGCGTCAGGGTCAAGCTGCGCTAGGGTAAAGCTGCGCTGGGGTCGAGCTGCGCTGAGGTCGGGTTACGCTAGGGTCGGGTTGTACTAGGGTCAAGCTGTGCTGGGGTCAGATTACACTAGCGAAGAGGCGCGGTTCGCCAAAGGGCGCCGAGCGCGGGTCTGCCCAGCGCTAAAGAGCGCTGGACGAAGAAGGGTTGGCGTGGTTCATCCCAGCGCTAAAGAGCGCTGGCCGAGATCATCTTCTCTAGCAAGGGTGAGAAGAGAAACCCAAGAACACCAAAAACTCCAAGCTTCATAACTTGGCCAAATCAAAACGAAATTTAGATTTTCAAAGTTCTAACTTGTGTAAAATTGAATTCCCTACCACATGAAAACCTCAAAACAAGCAAAAATCTAAGTTTAATAGATCAAAACCAAGAAAATCCAAAAATGGTTAAAACTGAGATCTAGAAAAATGAAAACTACAAATCAGAAAATGCCAAGTTCTTATGTGGTTCACCATGGCCTAATCTAACTAGGACAAATAAAATAGGGTTCCTATTTGTTGGCAAGGTGCACTTGCCTATGGAGGTTGGGTGTTGTGTGGAGGAAGGAAGAAGAAGATGGAAAAAATTAATGGAAGAGTAATGAGGAGAGAAAAGTTAGGTAGGGTTTTAATGAGGGAGGTGTGTTGTGTTGAGGATGGAGTTTAACTAAGGGTAGTCCAAAGCAAACCAAACCAAATCCTCTCCATAAAGAATAAAACCACACCAGGTCCAAAAACTCAATTTACGAGAAAACCAAAATCTGCAAGTCGAGCCAAAATACAATTATAGGCCAAAATCCGAGAAAATAGAATACAGGTCCGAAATACATATGGGCCTAATCAAAATACGTATTCTGAAATACAGACGTTACAACTCTACCCACCTTAAAAGAATTCTGTTCTCAGAATTTAAATCAAGATGCTTAGAGATGTAAGAGCCAACTATACTATCCACAAATAAGATACACTAAGCAAACAATCAAACAATCATACATGCAAGCAAGGGATGGAAAGCATAAGGCATAATGAAGACATTATACCTTACGAGTCAAACAAGTCGGGATATCGCGATCGGATGTCGTCCTCACGCTCCCACGTTGACTCACCTAGAGAGTGATGACCCCAAGCAACACGGACTAAGCTAATAGTCTTGTTCTTGAGTATCTTTTCTCTCCGGTCCAATATAGACACGGGCCTCTCCTCATGCGAAAGGTTGGTACCAACAACCAATTTTGAATGGTCCAGGATATGGCTCGGGTCCCGGATGTACCGTCGTAATTGGGACACATGGAATACATCATGCACCTCACTTAGCGACGACGAAAGAGCGAGACGATAGGATACATCTCCTACTCGCTCCAGGATATCGAACGACCCTATATACCTAGGACTAAGCTTTCTCCGTACGCCAAAGCGAATAACGCTACGGTTAGGCGAGATCCTTAGGAATACATGGTCGCCGATAGCAAACTCTAAGGGACGTCGATGAGCATCGGCCCAATATCGCTGGCGATCTTGGGCCACTCGAAGGCGATCTCTGACTCTTCTGACCATTTCAACTGTCTGGGCAATCATTTCTGGACCAAGCATCTGTCTTTCTCCAACATCATCCCAGGCTAACGGGGATCTGCACTTCCTACCATACAGTGCCTCGAACGGGGACATCTGAATACTGGCCTGGAAACTATTGTTGCACAAGAATTCCACCAGGTGCATGTGATCCTCCCACAAACCACCGAAGTCAAGGGTACAAGATCTCAACATATCTTCAAGAGTCTGGATTGTGCGTTCCGACTGGCCATCTGTCTGCGGATGATAAGCTGAGCTAAACTGAAGGTGAGTTCCCAAACTCTCTTGCAGGCTACGCCAAAAGTGGGATGTGAATCTTGAATCTCTGTCCGAGATGATACTGACCGGCACCCCATGAAGCCCGACGATCCGCCTGAGATACATTTCTGCCAACTGCACTGTAGACTGTCTAACTCTGAACGGGAGAAAGTGAGCCACTTTCGTGAGCCTGTCAACTATAACCCAAATAGCATCTCGACCAGCTGGGGATCTAGGTAATCCAGTCACAAAATCCATGGTCATATGCTCCCACTTCTATTCTGGAATCGGCAAGGGCTGAAGAAGTCCAGCGGGCCTCTGATGTTCAGCTTTAACCTGCTGGCAAACCAAACACCGAGTGACAAACCCGGGCGATCTCCCTCTTATGCCATTCCACCAGACATGCTGACGAATGTCTCTATACATTTTCGTGCCACCGAGATGAATAGAATACTGTGAACTATGAGCTTCTGCCATGACCTCCTGTCTGATATCTCTACTGGGTACACAAAGACGAGTGTCGTGTCGAAGTATACCATCTTCATGAATGCACAACTCAGGCCTTCTTCCTGCCTCATACTCTGCTCTGAGTCGCTGAAGCTTGGAATCTGCTGACTGCGCCCCCCGGATCCTCTCAACTATGCTAGACTGAACCTGGTGACTGGCCATCAACGCCATGTTGGTAGGAAGAACCACTTCAATTCCCATATTTTGAAGATCTGCCAATAACTCTGGTTGCGCCGTTAGAAAGTAAACTCCGGCTCTCCTGCTCAACGCATCTGCTACAACGTTGGCCTTCTCTGGGTGATACTGCAAATCCACATTATAGTCCACCAGTAGCTCGAGCCATCTTCTTTGCCGCATGTTAAGGTCCTTCTGGGTGAAAACATACTTCAGGCTCTTGTGATCAGTAAATATCTCCACTCTATCTCCATACAAGTAGTGCCGCCAAAGCTTAAGCGCAAACACTACTGCCGCCAGTTCCAAGTCGTGGGTCGAGTAATTCTTTTTATGATCACAAAGTTGACGTGATGCATAAGGTATTACCTTCCCATGCTGCATGAAGACACACCCCAATCCTCTGCCTAAAGCGTCGCAATAAACTGTGAATCCTCCGGTCCCATCTGGAAGTGTGAGAATGGAAGCCGTTACCAAACCTTGCTTCAACTTCCCAAATGATTCCTGGCACTCTGCTGTCCATACGAACGGTACAATCCTTGCGGGTCAACTGGGTCATCGGCGTCGAAATCCTTGTAAAATCTAAAATGAATCGCCGGTAGTAGCCGGCTAATCCAAGGAAGCTGCGAACCTCTGGCACTGAGCTAGGTACTGGCCATGTCTCGGTAGCCACAATCTTCTGGGATCCACTTCCACTCTTCTTCGGGTAATGATGTGACCCAAGTACGAAATACGATCGAGCCAGAACTCGCATTTACTGAACTTGGCGTACAACTGATGCTCTCTAAGGGTCTGAAGGATGATTCTGAGATGCTGCTCGTGCTCTGCTTCGCTCTTGCTGTAGACCAGGATGTCGTCTAGGAACACGATCATGAACTGATCCAAGTAAGGCATGAAAATGCGATTCATTAGGTCCATGAATATGGCTGGCGTATTGGTTGCTCCGAATGGCATAACAAGAAATTCCCAATGCCCATACCTTGATCTGAATGCTGTCTTTGGAATGTCCTGCTCTCTGACCCTGATCTGGTGGTATCCTGATCGCAAGTCTATCTTCGAAAACACTGAAGCCCCCTTGAGTTGATCAAACAAGTCATCTATCCTCGGAGAGGGTATCTATTCTTGATTGTCATCGAGTTCAAGGTACGATAATCTACACATAGCCTAGACGTACCATCCTTTTTCTTCACAAGAAGCATCGGGGCTCCCCAAGGCGATCCACATGCACGAATGAATCCCTTGGTCCTCAGTTCTTCAATTATCTTGTACAAAATCTCCAACTCTGAAGGCGCCATCCTGTAGACTCGCTCTGATACTGGTACCGTCCCGGGGATCAAGTCTATAGTGAACTCGATCTCCCGCTCTGGCGGCATCCCTAGAAGTTCTTCTGGGAAGACATCTGGAAACTCTTTAACTATCCAGGGTAACTGTACTGCTGCTACTGCAATCCGCAATACTGGGGAAGATGGCTCCACTGCGCCTCTGAAAAATAAAAACTCTGGCTCGCCTGGAATAATAAAAACAACCCTGCCAACATGGCAGTCTATCCTAGCATACTGGTTCCTCAACCAATCCATGCCTAAGACTACATCATAGTCTGCCATAGGGAACTCTATAAATCTAGCGGAGAACTCTCTACCGCTAACTACGATCTGACACGAGAAAACACTCGATCTACCCCCCACAAGACCATTACCTGTAAGTATATTGAGCCTCACTGATAATGACTCGGGCTCCAATCCTATCCGTGTTACGAATCGTGCTGACATGAATGAATGTGATGCACTAGAATCAAATAATACCGATGCTGGAGAGGAGTTGACGAGAATAGTACCTGCCACCACCTCACCTAGTGCAACCTCTTCTTCCATAGTCATCATCATTGCCTGACCTTATCCTCTGGCTGTGGGTCCCTTCTGCTGGAAACCTTTCTGCCTGTTCTGCACTTGAGCCTGGGTGTACTGCTGTTGGTTCTGCTGCTGAAATGCCTGGGCCTGAGGCAATAATGGCCTCGGGTAATGCTGCATAGGTGCTGGTCCCCTATCCGACGGACTGGTTAGGTTGAAGGAGGACGAACTACCCCTATTCGGGCAGGCTCCTATCTTGTGATCTGCCGCTCCACAAGCCAGGCACAATCCCTGCGCCCTGCGACAATCTGCCACCACGTGCCCTGGCTTTCCGCAATGAGAACATCCCATCGCGGAAGTCGACTTATGCTTCTGCTGCTGCGGGTACGTCGGGGTTGAATGTTGAACCGACGTCACTGAGGCCGCCCGCCTCGAAGTTCCAATGGTCAAACCCCTAGCTTTCGGGACTGGAGCTGATGATTGGTGCATCTGATTGTGGGACCGCTTCCTACCTCCAGTCCTATCCACGATCCTCTGGAAGGTGTACTCGTGCCTCCTAGCTGCCCTCAATACTGCATCCAACGTCTGGTGTTCGAACTGCTCAACTGCCAACAAGATCTCCAAATGCAGCCCCTACTGGAACCGCTGGGCCCTATCAAACTCGGTCTCCACCAAGGTGGGGGCAAACCTACTGAGTCTAGAAAACTCAGATGCATAACCGTCGACCGTCCTGTCTCCTTGCTTCAAGTTGGTAAATATCGTCTGTAGGTCGTACCGAGCTACAGCATCAAAATACTTCGTCTGGAATCTTTCTCTAAACACCGTCCAAGTAATCGGTGCCGCTAATCCCACGGCCTGTGCCGTCCACCAACTGCGAGCTAAGTCCAGTAACTGTAGGCGTACCACCGCCACCTTCTCATTCTCAGGTGTCCTAGCTGCTTCAAGAACCACCTCGGTATCCTGAAGTCAAGCGTCCGCGTCAATCGCATCTTCACTGCCATCGAAGAATGGAGGGTTCTAGTGCTTGAAGCTGTTCGTCACCTGGTTCCCTGAATGACCGCCTCTGGTCAAAGTATCTGCCACTGCCTGGTGCAAGGCGTCTCCTCTACGATCCTGGGAAGCTATCAAGGTCCTGATGAGACCTACCAAGGTGCCATCATCAGGCTCAACAGGTCGAACAGGCTGAACTGGGGGCTCTCCTCCAGTAGGTACAACTCTGGAGGCTACTCCGGAATGCTGGGCTTGATCTTCGGGTTGCTGCTGGTTCACGGGAAGTGCTCCACCTCACTGATCGGTAGGGCCAGGTATATTGCCGCTGAAGAAGACGACATAGTGAACAATAAGGAAGGACCAGGACAGATCAACGATACAAGCACATGATCAGGGGAAGAATCCAGGGATTCAGAGGATATGAACAGAGATCAAGGACGAGTACTGATTGAGACATCTATCCGGTAAACCCTCATATATCTTGATTTACAAGACCTGCATGGGCCACCACTTAAACCATGTGACGCCCCAGAACCAGAATACTGGAGAGCGGGGGCGTACATAGCCAGCTACGTATATTGAAATGGAATCCACCTCGGTATACGGTCACGGCTGTCTAGATATATGAGGGTTTAACTACAAGCTAACAGTCTCCTATGGTCATGAACAAGCCTATTGTCTCAATCTCAAGCAAGCAATAATAGTTACAAGATGTCAGAGCACCAAATATATAATAGCAAGGCGTCCCATACATTACATATTGGATGATCATGAAGCTAGTCGTACAAAATGTCAAGACTAGCAAGAGTTCAGTCATACATGATCAACCCTAGGATTTGTTAATCATATTACAGCCCGTAGGCAGACAGTAAGTAAATATGCATCGAGCTAACAGGTGCTCGTCGGCTAAACGCCTCAAAAGAATAATTTTACAATGTAGTGAACGAATAAAAAAGGAAAACCCACTCGTAGCCCGGGTTCCGTCTAGTTGTCACCATTAGGCTGGAAGTTCGGTAGATCTTCGGGAGCAGCTCCGAAATCTGGCCACACAAAACCAGCTGGGTCAAATCCTAGAAAGAGCAAGTGCCACAAAGGAGGCCACGAAATAAGAACGAAAGCCAGCATATCAGATCATAAGAAAAATAGAAGAAAAGTACCATTAATAAAAAGTACAACAGGACAATAAATGACTAGGGACGTGGAACCATTCCGGGAGCCAGGTTACAACCCTTAACCAAACATGGACCGGGGTTGTACCCTTCGCCTGAATAGCACCTTATCTCTACCCATTTATTATTAAGATAAGTAAAACAAACATGCTCAGGAGAAACCAGGTACTGGGACTAGACGAGACTTAGACTGGGCTGGACACCATCCATTCACAAACAGCCAAACAAATACTACGGCTTACTACTTAACTAACTAGGATTATCATATGCCTAATTACTAACAAGGTGCAAATGAGAAATTCTTAGTCCCAAGCCCTGCAGACTATCCAGTTATCCTTCTGCGGGTTGAGAGTATGGTTGGGTACATTGCCCGGGAGACAATATACCCTTAGGTGACATAGAGGGTGTAACCCATGACAGTGTGCTGGAAATGTACCCTACTCGTCGGCAGGCTACAAGTCTATTTAAAGCACCCAGATAACGAGATCGCTTGTGACTGGGAATCCTCCATAAACTATACTTTGATCTAGTAATTAGCCTAATCCATATTCAGTGCGAATCCCTGACTGTGGTAACCAGGGAGTCACGTCCTGGACATGATGCAAGACAGGACAAGATAAGTGGATTGCACGAAGCAGCAAGAATGAACACCCACGGTGTCAAAGTTGGTTAAATGAGTCAAGTTCGCCATCGCAACGGCATCAATTATCAAGTCAAGTTACAAGTCAGGAGTGCGCCGCCACGGGCCACTATCAAGTTATCCAGTTACAGAGATTAATTATGAATTACAGTTACCAGTTAAGAGCGCACCCCATCGGGTCACTACTAAGAAGATCAGAAGTACTAGGATCATAATCACAGAAATCACGAAAACCGTACTAGTCATAAGCAAAATACTGAAACCGTGCCAGGTCGTATAGGGTCAAGACGGTCGTGTTGTATGGAACAAGAATCTCAGAACTCCAATCCACAAAAGAGAAGCCAAGCCCAAGGAAAATAAAACCAAACCACCATGGGCAAGTAGATTGCGCTGGGGTTCCTGGGGTCGGGTTGCGCTAGGGTCAGATTGCGCTAGGGTTCCTGGGGTCGGGTTGCGCTAGGGTCAGATTGCGCTAGGGTCAGATTGCGCTAGGGTCGGGTTGCGCTAGGGTCAAGCTGCACTAGGGTCAAGCTGCGCTGGGGTCGAGCTGCGCTAGGGTCGGCTTGCGCTAGGGTCAAGCTGCGCTGGGGTCAGATTGTGCTAGCGAAGAGGCGCGGTTCGCCAAAGGGCGCCGAGCGCGGGTTAGCCCAGCGCTAAAGAGCGCTGGCCGAAGAAGGGTTGGCGCGGTTCATCCCAGCACTAAAGAGCGCTGGCCGAGATCATCTTCTCCAGCAAGGCTGAGAAGAGAAACCCAAGAACACCAAAAACTCCAAGCTTCATAACTTAGCCAAATCAAAACGAAATTTAGATTTTCAAAGTTCTAACTTGTGTAAAATTGAATTCTCTACCACATGGAAACCTCAAAACAAGCAAAAATCTAAGTTTAATAGATCAAAACCAAGAAAATCCGAAAATGGTTAAAACTTAGATCTAAAAAAATGGAAACTCCAAATCACAAAATGCCAAGTTCCAATGTGGTTCACCATGGCCTAATCTAACTAATGGACAAATAAAATAGTGTTTCTATTTGGTGGCAAGGTGCACTTGCCTATGGAGGTTGGGTGTTGTGTGGAGGAAGGAAGAAGAAGATGGAGAAAATTAATGGAAGAGTAATGAGGAGAGAGAAAAGTTAGGTGGGGTTTTAATGAGGGAGGGTGTGTTGTGTTGAGGGTGGAGTTTAACTAAGGGTAGTCCAAAGCAAACCAAACCAAATCCTCTCCATAAAGAATAAAACCACGCCAGGTCCAAAAACTCAATTTACAAGAAAACTAAAATCCGCAAGTCGAGCCAAAATACAATTACAGGCCAAAATCCGAGAAAATAAAATACAGGTCCGAAATACATATGGGCCTAATCAAAATACGTATTTCGAAATACGGACGTTACAGTCGCCCTCCTAGGAGCTCCAATAGTCAAAGCCCTAGCTACCAGGGCCGATACTGACGACTGAGATAACTGACCATGGGACCTCTTCCGTCCTTCGGTTTGATCTACTATCCTCTGAGAAGTATACTCATGCCTCTTCACTGCTCGTAAGACGACATCAAACGTCTGGTTCTTAAACTGCTCCACCGCTAGAATGATCTCTAGGTGGAGTCCCTGCTGGAACCGCTGGGCTCGGTCCAATTCGGTCGCCACCAAGGTGGGAGCAAATCGACTAAGCCTAGAAAACTTGGCCGCATATCCATCGACCGTCCTGCTCATCTGCTTCAAATTGGTGAACCTCGTCTGTAGGTCGTACCGAGCTACAGCATCGAAGTACGTGATCTGAAACTTGTCACTGAATATCGTCCATAAGACAGGCATCGCCAAACCGACTGCTAGCATCGCCCACCAGGTACGGGCTAAGTCCAATAACTTTAGGTGCACCACGGCCACCTTCTCATCCTCAGGATTCCTCGCTGCCTCAAGGATAACCTATATGTCCTGAAGCCAAGCATCGGCAGCAATAGCATCTTCACTGCCATCAAAGAAGGGAATGTTCAAGCGCTTGAAGCTGTTGGCTGCACTGTTACCTTGGTAACCCACTCTGCGCATGGCTAACTCTACTGTCTGGTGCAGGGCGTCGCCCCAACGATCTTGAGAGGCGAGCAATTCCCGGATGAGTCCTACCAAGACTCCATTGTCAGGCTCTACAGGCTGAGCTGGCTGAAGTGGTGGCTCTGGATCCCCGGAAGGCATAACTCGGGAGGCTGCTCCTGAGTGCTGGGCTTAGTCTCCTTATTGAGGCTGGTTCACTGGTGGTCAATTTTATAAAAACCGGACCGGTGATCGAACCAAATTTTTTGGTATAAGTCGGACCGGGGTTCAACCGGAGTTCAACCGGGGTTCAATTGGAGTTCAATATACTTGGTTTAGTTTGGTTCAAATAGGTAAAATATCCATATTTACTTTTTAGTTTAGTTTGGTTTGGTCATAAGTATGTTAGTTCGGTTTAATTTTACAACTATAAGGTCGATTAAAACCAAATAAAGAATCAAATGCTCATAATAATTTATTTTAAATTTTTTTACAATAAAAAAACCAAAATTAGCCGGTTCAATTGTGAACCGGTTCGGTCGGTTTGCCGGTTGAATCCGGTTTTGACAAAAAAACTGACGGTTCTTTAAAAAACCCAGTTTTAGTCGAACCGGACCAATTTTTGGTTTAAGCCCATTGGACCCGGTCCAACCGCCGGTCCGGTTCGGTTTTTACAACATTGCTGGTGGTTATCCTTTCGGCTGATCGGCAGGACCAGGAGCAATGCCACTGAAGAAAATGACATGGGGAACATTAAGAAAGGACCAAGATAGATCAAGGATATAAGCATATGATCAGGCCAAGATTTCAGGAAGATTTGAAGACACGAGTAGAGATCAAAGGCGAGTGCTGATTGAGACATCTATTCGGTAAAACCCTCACACATCTTGATTTACAAGACCTGCATGGGCCACCCCTTAAACCGTATCACGTTCCAGAACCAGAATACTGGAGAGCGATGGACAGACACAGCCAGCTACGTAAATAGAAGTGTAATCTACCTCGACATACGATCACGGCTGTCTAGATGCATGAAAGTTTATTTATAAGCCATCAGTCTCTTATGGTCAAGAACAAGCCTAGTGTCTCAATCTCAAGCAAGTAAGTACATGTCACAAGATAGTAGATCATCAAACATACAAAGTAAGGCGTCCCAAACATTACATATTCAGATGATCATGAAGCTAGTCATACAAAATATGAGAACTAGCAAGAGTTTCAGTCATACATGATCAATCCTAGAATTTGTCAATCATGTTACAGCCCGTAGGCAGACAGTAAGTAAAGTATTCAACACGAGCTAACACTTGCTCGGCGGCTAAACGTCTCAAAAGAATAATTTTACAATTAGAGCGGGAGAGCAAATAAATTCACTCGTTGCCAGGATTTCATCTAGTGTTCACCATCTGGCAAGAAGGCTGAAAGATCATCGGAAGCTATTTTGAAATCTGGCCATACAAAACCAGCTAGGTCAGACCCCAGAAAGAGCAAGTGCCACAATGGAGGCTTCACTTATGTTTCACTTAACAAAATGCCTGGAAATCGGATTTTGAAAATAAAACGAGAAAAAGTACAAGAAGTACAAGTTTGATTCTGGGAAGTATTGCTATGGAAGTCTGATCTGTAAATGATCACTTTGTTCCTTGGACCATACGATGATGATGAAGATCACTGCTAGAAGATGAACAATTGGAAGAACTAAGTCACCAGAAAGGTATCGACGCACTTGGGCACTGATGGCGAGGCCGAATGCTTTCCTGCTTTGCTTCACTCTGTTCTGGAAGAAAAGTTGAAGAAGAATGCTCTGAAAAATCAAAGTCTCTGGGCTCTGATATCTATGTATTCTCTCCTTTCTCTCCTCCCTCCTATGAGAAAAATTAGTCTATTTATAGACTTGGGCTCTTGTGCGTAAAAACTCAGCAAAAGTTTCGTCTTTACGCTAACAACTGCCACCCATGATTGGAGTTATCCTCTGCATACGTTGACACGTGTCCCGTCATTTCAGAAAGAATAGGATGCATGTACACACATTCTTCGAGATATGTGGCACGAAATCCATGTAGGCAAACCATGTTCTGAATTGGAATAGGGCGTAAAAACAACCCAAATATAGCCTGAGCGTAAAGTAGTAGACTAGGCATACAATAGCCCTGATGTAGACTTCCCGCGTAAAGTGGTTGTTAAATAATCTTGAGCGTAAAAGTAGCCCAAATAAACCTTACGCACACGTCAACCGTTGAGCGTAAAACTCGTATAGTCTCCGTACGTAAAAGAAGCCATATTATGAGCGTAAGATGGCTCAGTCCACATACTAAACGACAACTAGGCCTCTGTGTAAAACAAATCCCTTTGATTTCTGTGATATATGCCATCATTAAATCTTCATGTCAGACTTTGTATTAAATACAAGACTTGACAGCTTTGTCCAGCGTAAAAGTGGCTAGCCTGTCTTGGGCGTAAAACCATTAGCTTTGACCCGGGCGTAAAATGATTAGCCTGCTTCAGGCGTAAAGTGATTAGCCTCTCTTTGGCGTAAAGTGGATCAATTTGAATGGAATAATCCATCTCTTTGACTCATTCTTATGAAGCACTTTTTACGCTCCTACAAGACCCCCTTCAAAGTTTTCAAATATCTTCAAAATTTGAAATACTTTGAACAGAAGCGTAAAAGTTGAGATTTGACTAGTCAGCATAAAATTTGGGATACTCAACAGTCATCCAATAGTCGGCGTAAAAATCTAGAATTTGAACGATTTGAAAATTCCCTATAAATAGGGTTTTTCGGGGAGAGAAAGAACTTTACTTTGTTTCCTTGCTCCCGTAATCCCGATCCTTCTTGAACTCTCTTCTCCCTCTTGCATTCCATTCGATGGCCCCCAAGAAGTTCGCCGTCGACAGTAGTAAAGGGAAGAAAGCCATTGATTCGCCATTGGCAGAACATGTAAAAACTCCCGTTCGATCATAAATACCACACCGACAACCCAACCCAGCCGTAGCTCTGCCTATGAGGGGTAAAGTACTCCCTTATGGCCGTAGAACTTTATCGGAGAAGAAAAAGGTCTTTTGTTTCACGCCCACGTTATACGTGTTAGCGTAGAAACTGAGATAAACAAAATATGCCCACGTTATACGTGTTAGCGTAAAGCTCAAAAGTACGCCCACGTTTATACGTGTCAGCGTAAAAGTAAAATACGCCCACATCTAATGTGCCAGCGTAAAAACTGAAATACGCCCACATCTAATGTGCCAGCGTAAATCTCAAAAATAAAAAAAAAGACTTGTGTAGAAACAAAAGACTTTTTTTTTAGAAAACTTTTTACTTTTCAGATCC
The DNA here is from genome assembly GCA_029216955.1 of Iris pallida. Taxonomy (NCBI): domain Eukaryota; kingdom Viridiplantae; phylum Streptophyta; class Magnoliopsida; order Asparagales; family Iridaceae; genus Iris; species Iris pallida. The sequence goes on along the minus strand of JANAVB010029443.1, from coordinate 15,193 downwards.
ATTTATCTGCATAAATGACATCAAATTAGATTTTCTCTAACTTAATTTCCTTTTCTTTTTGCAGTGGACTTGCAAATTTACCCTCTTACAGAAGTCTTTGGCTCGTCAGTTGGCATGGTGGGTTCGAACTATCTGAAAAATTTATCTCATGTCCAATTTCCTCAATCGAATCCTGAATATCCTATAGAGAGGGTACAACTGATAGCAGCCCAAGGGGATAGGATATTGCTATCCATGATGAATGGAGATTTGTTGACTTCACTAGATGCACAACAGTTTACAAAACCGGCCTTCTTGTTTGGGGACGCAATTGACTGTAAGTCCCAGACACACCCCAAGAAGGAGTCTTGGGTATTCAAATTTGGGGATAGAGCCATGTATCTCCCGGATATGGACAGAGATTATCCTTTGTCAGCATTTTTCCATGCCATCCACCATCGACAAATGCTGTAGAATTTGACTCCTAATAGTTATGGAAGACCAGGTAGAATTGTTTTCAAGAGGGAGCATGCTAATGATATGGGGTATTTTGCTAGTATTCCCAATGGTGGTGTCACTTCTATTTTTGGCCTCATGCCAGGAGATAATTCCAGTGAAGACTCGGGTTTAATTCAACCAGTACAAACTCCGATGTTCGTCAACAAATTTATGAGGGCTGCTGTATTATATCCTCAGACAAACCCCAGGCTGCCGGGATGGTTGACTCCATTCAATAAAAACTGGATCCAGATAAGTATTTGGATGATGAAGAACTTTGAAGCAGAGCTGAAAGACATTGGTTTGTATGAGGCGATAGCTTCCACTAGTCAGGGTAATCCTTCGAACGGAAACCTATTCTGGCCTTGATAGAAATATACATGAGTTCGACTGGAACATTTGCCACCCCAAAAGGTGAAATGGGCCTTGCTCTTCATGAGATGCAGTTCATCTCGAAGCTGCCAATAGGGGAAGCCCTATATGAGGAATACGTTCCCTCCAACTGAGAACTGGCTGAAATCAGAGAGACTAATCCTCAGTTGATTGAGGTATATGAGGAATTGATGTGTCACTACATGGTTTGTACCACAATGCATGAAAGTACATCTTATTTGGCGTACATCAACAAGTAGACGACTTATCTCTTCTTCCATAAGGATAAGATATCCAAAGAAGACAAAGAAAGGTTTCAGGAAAACAAAGCTCCGATAATCAACATAGATTCAACAATCCCTTCTAACAAAATTAGGGATGTGATGATTGCCTACAAATTCCCTAAAAAATATCTGTCTACAAAGACTGGGGAATTCCCTGCAGGAACTGAAGCCTTGAGCTTCCTTAGATATGGTAGTCAGAAAATCTCTAGGAGAGCTTTGCTGGCAGGCTTTCTTTCTTTATGGCTGAGAAGATGGGTTGTGCCGGGTATTGGTACTGTTGACAGAATCCACCGTAGCGTACTATGGCCAGCAGTACGTTTGGTTTTTAAATTCAGGATTAACCTGTTATCGGCCATGGTGTGTCGAATAAATGCAGGTTTAAGGACCTTCGGTGAGGAGTTAATCAACAATGCTCCTCATCGGAATAATTTTCCCAGGGTACAAATGCCCTACACTTATCTGATGGGCTGGTTGTTGCATCACAACTGCAGATTGTTGCCACCAGGCCCGGGTGATGATCCGGAGGTCTTCCTCCAAAAATTCGTCAAAGCTACATGGACCGCTACGACTGTGGCAGATACCCGGGCAGTTCTGAATTATTCTTATGGTTGGAACTTCTTCTGTACTCGGCCACAAGTTCCAGAAGATTGCTTTGGCATTCAGTTTGAAGATGAAGTCGAAGAAAGAGCGGTATTGCCATCATCAGTCTTCAGATGGCTTCAATGCATCAGACCTTCTCACTTGATATATAGAAATGAAGATAATTGTGCGTTTGAACCATATCTGCCCAGTAGGTTCTTTCGCCAATTTGGATATGACCAACTTCATGTTGGTAACCCCTCTACTAACTTTCGTCATTATGGAAAATTACTCGACGGTGCTAGGGGTTGGAGATATTTCAATGCTGCTCGTACTGGTGCCAAGTTTAGAGTCTCAACCGCCACTAGTACTACAGAGCTACGTATACTTCATACGTATGCTCACTTTTATGCTTCAATTCATTCTTTTGCCCATGGCTACAATATGAGAGGTAGTCTGAGGTGGCCTAAAGAATGAGATATTGAGGAGCAGGTCAGGGTACCAGCAGACATCCCTGACAATACCATTGGCATTCCAGATCCATATTTGGAAGTTATCCCAACAGGAGTTGGGGAACCAGCTGCAGAACCTATCATCATTGGCAAAGGCCGAAAAAGAAAACAAAGTGCAGCCGTCATGTTTCCAGAGAAAACTCCAGAAAAGAAGAAGAAGTCTACCATAAAAGGGCCCTCCAAACCGAGAGCCCTCACTCCAGAAGATGACACTTTGATTATAGGGGATCATCTTGTCGGTTCTTCTTCAGTTCATCCAGGAGAAGGATCTTCAGCCCCTCCACCAGTAGTTAGATCAGAAGCTGTAACACTTTTGTCTCCTGGACGTCTTAGCACCTTACTCCATTTATCTTTGCCAACCAAGGCACAAGTTACAGGGGGTGCTACTGCTGTATCTACTGTTGATCGAGACCGTATTCCATCTGATGAGCCGGCTCTCGACTTTGATGATGATGATTGGGATGGCGATTACGATTCATATCTTGAACATAACGCACATATTCCAGGTATCATACAAAACCTATATGGAATTATGTACCATAATTTTGTATATTAACTTATTTTGTTCATTTTGTAGATGTCATCATTGCACCAAAACCTATGGCTCCTCCTCCTCAAGTAGAAGATTCTATGAAGAAAATGAGGAATCTGAGGATAAAACTTCTTCTTGAAAAGAAGAAGACGCTGATGAGAAGGGAGTTCAACAACCCGAGATGGAGTTTCAAGAAGAATATCCTCCATCGTTAGAGGTACAACAAGCACAACCTGAAATGTCCTCTCCTGTTGAAGACCAGCACAAAGAAGAGACTACAATAGACCTCACTGTAGGTGATGATAGAGCTGCTGGAGGAGAACCAGATTTGAATAAAAAAGCAACTGTAGAAAATTTTACTGCAATTAAAGCGATGGAAAATCCTGTGGAGCAAACCATTGAAGAAAATGCTGAAAGCATTCTTGAATCACCAACTGAAACTGGGGAAGCTATAATAACATCTTCTATTGTTGTTACTGATTCAGTACCAGTTTCTGATGAGTCAATGCCAGAACCTGAACTAGCTCCCGCTATTATCACCACATCCACCTATATTACCGCCACCAGAACTCCAGAAACGGTTGGAGTAACAAATATTGAAGACATTGCTCCCGAAGCATTTGGGAATCAATTGGCTGTGGCAGCAGTAACATAATCTATCTATCTCAGCCTGTTGTTACACCAATGATATCTGTTGGTGTTGGAGATATAATCCCTGAAGCTCCTAAGGATCAATTGGCCATGACAGCAGTAACAGCAACGTCTTCGTCTCATCCTGCTGTCATACCAACAACATCTGTTTTTGGTCTCCAAAGAAGAGATCTACTAGATATTGCTGCCACACCAAGCTCCAGCATAGAGATGAATCTCCTAGTTGAGATTCATACTGAAACCTTTTACAAAACTCTAGCAACCCTAATAAAAATGGTCCTGAATAAGGGCCTCAGTTACGAGATTTTGAAGGCAGCGATGGCTCTGACCATTAAGAATGTTGCTATGTTCGATGATGCTAGGAGAGCTGCAGCATTGAAGAAAATTATAGAGGACCTTGAACAGCTGATCAATGAATACCTCAAGCTATCAAGGGAGACTGTTGAAAGTCTCATCTAGGAGGAATATGACGCCTTAACGGCTGATTATCTTGCTCGGGAGACCACATATAATGAAGCTCTTCATGAACATAGTCTGAAAGTTGCCAAAGAGAAAGCTTTTTTGGCTGGAATAAAGCCCGCACTGTATGGTCACAGAGTAGCTTATGATGCTTTGAACATAGATATTCAGAATAAAAATTATAAGATCCGTGAAGTTGAAGCTGAATTAGCTCGCTTGAAGGCTGAAAGAGAAAAGATGATCGATGCTTGAAATCTGCACCTCACTCAGAGCTCCAATTTAGAAGAACAAGCCTTCGGGGCTGAATCAACTATCAGAACCCTTGATGAAGCCAAGGATCATCTGATAATCAGTTTCGCTGGACTTTCTCGTATTTGTACCCCTGAAGCTCGACGTGCTGAAGCTACTAAAAAGGTTATGAGTTCTCGTGACAAGCGACTGAAAGAACTACAGAAGTTGCTTCAAGATGTTTCTACTCCACCTTAGAAGAACTCCTTGTCATCTTTTATCTCATTCATTTTTGTAATATTTTCACAAGGAATGAATGAAATATTTATTTTGTGATCCTATCAATAGGTATGAGACGGAAAATACTTATCAGCGGTTATATGAACATGACAAGTCTTTTAAACAAAATAGTTTGTATCTATCCAGAGGTAATATGGATATGATAGATAATCAAATCTTACTTTCTGTTTTAGAGTATGCAATACTATCAAAGGTAATATGGACATGATAGTATGTAAGAACTCAAAGAAAGAAGATTAATATCTATGCAGAGGTCGAAGGAACATGATAGATAGGAAAAGTAAGTAGATTTAACATTTATCCAGAGGTCTTGAGAATATGATAAATAATAAATCAGTTTTTTAATCAACTGGTAAGATAGAAGATCAAAATTTTACTCTGAAGAGACGAGTAATCAGCTTAACCAAACCTTGGTAGCTTGGTAGCTGGGGATTAAGAGGACAGATGTTATTAAGGATATATGTCAATATTGATGAAAGAATGAATGAACCAACATGGCTCAAGGATCATTCTCAAATGGCTCGTATTCACCATCAATTTGAACCATGTAAGCTGAAAATATTTGCTCAGATTCATCATAATAGTCTCCTTTAACACACGAGAAGTGAGAAATATCGGATTCAATGAATTGGACTTCTTCTGAATCTGATGATTGTGAAGAGCTAGAAGAGAATTCTTCTTGTATATCGTCATTAAACATGTAGAACGGATCATATCCCAATCCATGACGAGTTTTCTGTAAAAACGATCACCACATAATGGTAGTCGTCTACCTTTGCCTTGATTGAGACCTTGCATAGTCTTTAAATCATATCCCATGTTCTGGATAATTTGAGAGATTGTTGACTATATCTGTCAATTCGGATTCTTCCTTTATCTTTATCTCTCAAATCATCTGTCTGAGCAACAGGGATATTTCTAGCCAGGCCAAACACAATTTGGCGCTTGTTTTTTTTCAGACGGAACCACGAAATAAGATTCTTTGTGACGTCTATAAGTTACACAAGCTTGCGATGAAGCGGCTACAGGAAGAAGATAGGGAAGAAGTTAGAAACCTTTGAGCATAAGGTCCAACATCGACATGAGGAGGAAAAGAATTTTCCTTATTGTCAATATAAGGTTTCCTCTGTGTCTATGTCGTCTTTATATTGATGACTTTGATTATCAGAAGATAAAGTCATTCTTTCAATAAACTTGACAGCCATATACTCGAAAAGAAATCTTCATTGATATCAAAAAGTACAGAATGATCAATATTTACATCATTTACAATTTGACTGCTACGCTTCGGATTAATCACTAGTGGATTCATCCTCTTCTGCGTAGATTTGCCAAGATTGACAATCAAGGAGGTTCTGGATCATTCGTACGAAATGTACGCCCTTTGACTTTGATCACAAGAGGTTGAACTTGGCTTTTAACAGGAACATTCTGATTCCTCAGATGAAGCTTGAGTTCTTCCTTTAACCTTGATCATCAAAGGTTGATTGTTGACAGGTTGGGGTTGGATTCGCCCTTTGACTTTGATATTCAAAGGTTGCTCTTCTGGCGGATCTTCGTTAATAGACTGATCTTCAGCAGATGATTGATCTTCAGCCATATCTGATATCTCTTTCACATGCTCTTGTTTGTAAAGCCTTGAGTCGAAAAATAGGCTTCAACACCTTTGAAAGGATTGATATCAACAAACTCAGTCTTCACAACCCCTTGGGGATCCACATACTTGAAGCATTGGTGGAGAGTCGAAGGCACGATGTTATGCTCATGTAACCATGGTCTTCCAAGAAGAATATTGTAGGATACGTCTGAGTTAATAACATAAAATGTTGCCATAGTTCGAAGATCACCAATCTGAATCTTCAGACGAATCTTCCCAGTGGTTTGCTCTTTCCAGAGTTGAAACCAACTATTGTGGTACTAGTGTAAGTCAGATCACTAGTAGGAATCCTCAATGGTCTTAGCATACTTTGAAGAATTATGCTAATGGAAGACCCAGGATCAATGTAAATTCTGTCAACTTCAATGGATTCGATATACCCAGTGTAACACAAAGGCCTATCATGCTTGTTATGCTTCAACAGCATATCTTCTTGTGTGAAGGTGATGTTGGGAATTGCTTCCATCACACTATGACATTGCGGGCATGATACTGGTATATTGTCAGGAGTCTTGAGTTGAGCTAAGCAGGAATCAGCTTGTAGCAAAGCTTCACTCAAAGTTTCGCGGCTTTCTCTAGAAAGGCGAAGCAACTCGAAAATAGATAATCTAGCCGGAGTATTAGCTAACTGGGCTAAAATATCAAATTTATAGGGTTTCATCACCACCCCTGACTGGAAGTAGACTTCAACGGGACATCGAAGCGTACCGCTTTCTGTTTTCCTTTTCAACCACAGCAGGAGCAAGAGACGGTTGAGTTGATGGTGTTTCAACATTCTCAGCTTCCTTGGAGGATCCCTCATAATCTTTGTGGTACTCTTTTCCAGATCTTGTACCAGCAAAAGTTTCTTCTTCAGACTCAGAAGAAGGAAGTACCATATTGCAGGATTTAATCTTCCTTTCCTTAGCCTTCTTCTTGTGAGGATTGTTATGAGGAACCTCAGAACCCAATCCAACAGTGGATTTTTGACTTTGAATTTGTAAAGGAAGTCGTATCCCTTTATCATAATTCAAACCTTCTGCCTTTTGAAAGTCATAACCCATCTTCTTCATGAGAAGGATAGATTGTTGACTGTACAAGTGAGTAGGCAGTGGACTTTCAACAGGTGGTTCCATAGAGGAAGAAGAAGAAATCCCTGTAACTACGAGAGAATGAGGAATAACCGTCTCTGCAGCTACGGGAGGAAAAGGATTCGGATACGAGGAAAAATCCCTGTAGGAGCCTTTTCATAAGCAGCGAAGACTTGTTGTGCCTGTATAAGGGAACACTATTCATGGCTAACCACTGCTGATGAGTAAGCTTGAGCTTGGTAGGAGGAGCTAGACTTGGAGGACATATGTTCAATCCTCTTAGTCTATCTTCCAAAGGAGTACCATCCCATAGATGATCCAAATCATCAGGATCTGGAATAACATGAGAAATCATGTTAGGTTTTGACTTTCTACCTTTCTTGGATTTTGAAGTTTTACCTTCATCTTCCATTTCAGGTATTAAGTCAGGATGTACCCACATAATTTACCATTCTTTAATGTAAGAGGCAACAATCCTTCATTTTCCTCCCTGGCAGGCGGGATATTCAAAATCTTCATCGTCGCCTTCGGAATTGGGACAATTCCATCTGGTACTTGTTGTGGAGAAAATCTCCAAATTGAAGAGAAACCATATTGGTTGTAACCGTATGGTCATCATTGGTTAAGCAATGCACCACCATTTATCAGCTCTTGGATTTTCTTCTTCAAAACATAGCAAGCACTGGTAGGATGATTAATGTATCTATGATAGATACAATATTTGGGATTGTCAGTCAGATTCACCTCATTGGGCCTCTTTGGCTCCGGAATCTGAAGTTTGCCACTCTTCACCAGACATTGGAATATCCCTGGGATATCACTTTCGTCAAAAGAGTATTCTTCTTTTGGCCTGGAAGATTCCTGATTATTCGGCGTCGTTTTATTCTTGGAAAGATTGACCATAAGAGTGTCTTTCCTTTCATATTACGATTGCCGGAATTATTACCAGGATTACTTTTCTTTCCTTTATCCTCAGAGGCGAAAATCATCCCATGTTCACGAGCCAACCTACCATTGGTCTCGGCAGAAACTGCTGCTATGATAAACGAAGCCCAATCTGTGAATTGGGAACCTGAAGACAGCGATGGATGGTCGCAGATTCATCTTACATGTATCAATCAGCGCTGAATCTGGCATACCAGGGCATCTTTAGAGTCGCCTGTCGAAACGTTCAATGAACGTCCGAGTATCTTCTTTCTCCTTTTGCTTGATTTCTATTAAGGAGGACATGTTCATGTCCATACCTCCTTCATAGAAACGGGAGAGAAACATTGCCTTAAATTCGTCAAAAGACGAAATAATTGTCGGGTAAACTACGATACCAGTCGTAAGCTGAACCCGTCAAGCATCCAATGAATACTCTAGTGAGAAGAGCATCATTTTTCTGCAAATGTACAGTCATAATATCAAAGTAATTGATATACTGACTAGGAGAAGCCTTTCCATCAAACAATACCATGGACTGTGGCTTGAATTTCGGTAGAAAGGTACATCATTCCAATGAGGAGGATAAGGTTGCTTAATCCCTAACCTCTGGAGTTGATCCTTTTGCTTCAAAACTTCAAACTGTGCTTTGAGCTCACACTGCTTGAATGGCTTCGCTGGTTTGTGGAAGCACATTTGATTGAAAGTTGTTGGTTGTACCGTAATCCCCACCGGAGATGGTACATCTTCTGGAATGATGGGATCTGGAGATGCAGAATTTTGGTTAACAGCAGGTCTTGGATATTCAAAGGTATATCAACCCCTTGGCTATCTTGAGTTGGTGCTGCTGTCTGAACCGGTGTTACAATTGCTGGTTGAGCAGTTTGCTGAGCCGTTATTATCTGGTGCATGCTTTGCATCATGTTAAGCATGTCTTTCAATGATTGCTCAACAGCAGTGAGACGTTGTTCTGTATTAACAGATGACTCTCTGGTTCGTCTCCAATAGCGTAGGATTCAACCTCTTTGAAGATACAGAAGGATTAGTATAGAAGTATGAATCAACACTATCAGTTTCGGACTCAAGAGATTGAGTACCCCCAGCTTCAGAATCAGAAGTCTGCAATTGTCTTTGTCTTCTTGATCGAGTATTCTGATATACTCCTTCAAAAGAATCAAGAAGTCTGTTGAATTGTTGTTGACCTGGGGTTTGGGACGTGTTCCGTCTAGGACGTCGTCCTCTGTTGGTGTGAGATGCCATGTTGACTGACGCATATGACAACTCATCAGCTTGTTGTTGGGGTGCATTAAAATTCAATCGATCAAAAACTGACCGTCTGGAAGCCAGCAACAACATTTGATCACAATCTGGTGACACTCACAGTGATGATTTTCTTGGGGAGCGTCACGGGAGATTGTCTATTTTTACGCTTTTGCATTAGCAATTCACGTAAATCAGAAGGAGTAGAAGGAGTAGTCTTCTTTATTACATTTGGGGTAGCAAAACGTTTCCTTGTGTATAAAGAAGATTACTGGCTATTCGCAGAACCAAACTGTACATTTTACGCGTTTGGAGTTGTGTACGCAAATCTTGAGATTTTTAGCACGAAGGACTCCATTTTCATTGCGTGTGATTTGTAGGTTTGGTACTTTGCGTAGAGCAGTATAAAGGCTGTTGGTGTAGAACTGAAGCTTTACCAACATATTTTTATGCTGTATGCATTTAGGTACATTCACATTAGATGTAAAAACATCGTTGCGAATTTTATCTACACTGTCACAGACAGGAGACTTACCTTTACGTGTAGAGCGTAAAAATTGATTATCTACCACGTCACAGACGGGAGATTTTCCTTTACGCGAAGAGCATAATTTTTGTGTGTCTACCACGTCACAGACGGGAGACTTATTTTTACACTTAGAAGCACAAGCATTAGAGTCTGCCTCATTACAAATGGGAGACTCGTTCTTATGCACTGAGCGTAAAATTTGGTTTTTACCCACTGGGCGTAAAACCTGATTATCTTCACCGTCACAGACGGAGATAACTTGCCACACTTAGAGTGCAACGCTGAAGTAAGGACTGCCTCGTTACGAACGGGAGCCCCTACGACAGGAGTGGGAAGAATTCCCTTGCCCTCAGAAGCAACAGAGAGATCAGAAGCTATTTTGGATTTAGGAATCCAAACTTTTCGTGCTTTGCGAGATTTTTGAACATTGGAGCGGCGAGAACCACCCCCAGTTCGGAGCATTCTTCATAAGCAGTCTGGTCGAAGTGTACAACCAGAGTCTTCTTTGTCGATCCAATCGACACATCATCGTATTGAGCAATTGCCTCCTCGTCAGAGGAGAAGGTCGTCCCAGCAGAGTCGCCATTTTTGTTTCACTTAACAAAATGCCTGGAAATCGATTTTGAAAATAAAACAGAAAAAGTACAAGAGTACAAATTTGATTCTGGGAAGTATTGCTATGGAAGTCTGATCTGTAAATGATCACTTTGTTCCTTGGACCATACGATGATGATGAAGATCACTGCTAGAAGATGAACAATTGGAAGAACTAAGTCACCAGAAAGGTATCGACGCACTTGGGCACTGATGGCGAGGCCGAATGCTTTCCTGCTTTGCTTCACTCTGTTCTGGAAGAAAAGTTGAAGAAGAATGCTCCGAAAAACAAGTCTCTCTGGGCTCTGATCTCTATATATTCTCTCCTTTCTCTCCCCCTATAAAAAATCAGTCTATTTATAGACTTGGGCTCTTGTGCGTAAAAACTCAGCAAAAGTTCGTCTTTACGATAACAACTGCCACCCATGATTAGAGTTATCCTCTGCATACGTTGACACGTGTCCCATCATTTCAGTAAGAATAGGATGCACGTACATACGTTCTTCGAGATATGTGGCATGAAAGCCATGTAGGCAAACCACGTTCTGAATTGGAATAGGGCATAAAATAACCCAAATATACCCTGAGCGTAAAGTAGTAGACTAGGCGTACAATAGCCCTGATGTAGACTTCCGCGTAAAGTGGTTGTTAAATAACCTTGAGCGTAAAAGTAGCACAAATAAACCTTACGCACACGTCAACCGTTGAGCGTAAAAACTCGTATAGTCTCCGTGCGTAAAAGAACCATATTATGAGCGTAAGTGGCTCAGTCCACATACTAAACGACAAATGGGCCTCTGTGTAAAACAAATCCCTTTGATTTCTGTGATATATGCCATCATTAAATCTTTATGTCAGACTTTGCATTAAATGCAAGACTTGACAGCTTTGTCCAGCGTAAAAGTGGCTAGCCTGTCTTGGGCGTAAAACTATTAGCTTTGACCCGAGCATAAAATGATTAGCCTGCTTCAGGCATAAAGTGATTAGCCTCTCTTTGACGTAAAGTGGATCATGAATAATCCATCTCTTTGACTCATTCTTATGAAGCACTTTTTACGCTCCTACAACTTAAGGACTAAAACCATCATGTCAGATCATAAAACAGTATAATAACAGAAGAATGAATATAAATAGGGCAATAAATGATGAGAGGACGAGGAACTATTCCGGAAGCTAGGTTACAATCCGTAAATCAAACAAGGATCAGGGTTGTAACCCTTCGCCTGAACAGAACCTGGTCTCTAACCATTTATCACCAAGAGTAAAGCATAAGCAAACATGTCCTGAGATAGCCATGTACTGGATCTAGACAAGAGTAGACAGGATTGGACTCCATCAACATTCACGGCCAAGCAAAGAGTATGGCTTGATACTTTAACTAACTAGGGTTATCACAAGCCTAGTTACTAGCAAGATGCAATAAGATGTTCCTGCAGTCACAAGCCCTGCAGCTATCCAAGTTATCCAGGCGAGGTTCATGTCAAGAGTTATACTTGGAGTGCAACATATGACAGTGTGATAGTACTTGTTTGAAGAAGTGCCCTACATGACAGTGGGCTGGAAATGTGCCCTACTCGTCGGCAGGCTACAAGTCCATCAAGTGTGGTCGGGATAACGGGATCGCCTGTAACTGGAAACATCTCTCTATATGAGCTACTTTGATCAATCTAGTTATTAACCTAGTCAGATGCAGTATGAATCCCTGACCGTTGTAACCAGGGATGCAAGTCCTAGACATGATGCGAGACGAACTGGCAGCTTATACGAGCACATTCAAGAACAGTCATCCACGGTGTCACGACGAGTTATTACTTAGCAGGTCGAGATGGCCGTCGTACGGCATTCAATATTACATGTCAGGTTTACTTGTCAAGAGTGCGCCACGACGGGCCACTATCATGTCATTGTCATGCCAAGGTTGCTTGTCAAGAGTGCGCCACGACGGGCCTCTATCGTGTTCTATCCCTACATTATCATGAATGAGAGAAACTTGCATAAAATAGATATAACATATTCTTGAAGCGATGGAAAGATATACAACTTTCATGTTGGGAGTTGAGAGAAATTCTGGCCACAATTAAGCCAAATAGGACATAAAATAGCCAAATATGCGGTCTGCGGCACTATGCGACCAGGCACTATGCAGCTATGCGGCCAGGCACTATGCGTCGTCCCTGCCAGAACCAGGACAGATGAACATAGAAGATGTCCAATCTTACTTGACCATAACTTTCTCAAAACAAGTCAAAATCTAACTTTTTAAAGGTCAAAATTGTGTAGAATCAAATTCTCTACCATATGGAACAATTAGTTTTCAAAAACAAGTAAGTTTGATAGATCAAAATCCAAGAAAATCAAAAATGGCACAAACTTAGATCTACGAATCCATCCGTCCAAACCGAAAACTCCAAGTTCCAAAGATGCTTATAATTATGTAGAGAGAAGATAGAACAATAAAATGGAAGATCCTTCATGAAATAAGTTGCACTTGCCTAAGCTCTCTAGGTTGGTAGGAGAGTAATGGAGAAGAAGGAGAAAAAAAATGGAAGTAATGAAGAGAGAGAAAGGGGTGGTTGGGTTTTATAAAGAGGCGATGGTTCAACATGTTGAACCAGCCATCAAAATAAACCAAACCAAGCCATCCAAAGCAAGTCAAGTTCGACCAACCCAACCCAAGGTCAACCCTAGTCAAGATACATCAAGGCAAGCAATAAAGAAATACGAAAATACAGTAAATAAAATACGGGTCAAAATTCGCATACGTACACTGGAAATACGTATAACGGAAAACGAAAGTGGCAGAGGGAGACAGAGCGAGCGAGAGAGAGGGTTGAGAGTTGAGAGAGAGAGAGGGAGGGAGGGGAAAGATGAGCTGAGGGGAGGGGAGGGGCTGAGTGAGCGGGAGGAAGGAAAGTACGGGAGAGAGAGAGAAAGAGAGAGAGAGGGAGAGTGATGTGGAGGTCGTAGCGCTGGAGATGGGAGGTACGGGCAGTCGCAGAGGAGGGGGCCGGGACAAGAACTCGATGAGGGGAGGAGAGAGAGCAGAGAGGGAGTGAGCTACGGGGAGAGAGGAAGAGTGAAGACAGAGTGAGGGTTAGAGTTAGGGTTTGGGTTTGGGTTTGGAGAAAAAGGGGGATTATATAGGAATTATAATAATAATAATAAATGAGGATAAAATCCATATTCAAGAAATTAACAAGAAAAATTTAAGAATACCCAATTTTAAAGTTCCCAACATACAAAAATACAGTCAGATACCTAATTTAAAAATAGGGATTTGACAGAAAATGATGTTTAAACTGGAACTTGTGCTTATGACAAAACTATTAGGATTTTCCGAAGTCACGTTCGGAAAATGAAAGTTTTCAGGAATTTAAAATTTTAATCCTAAGATTTTCGGAAGTTGAAAATTTTCAAAATTTGGCTAATTATGAAAATTATTGAAAATTTCGGTAGAGTTTCCTTTGAATTTATTAGTCATGAAAATTTGAACAGATAATATAACACAGTAAAAGCATATCCCGGTTACGCCGACCCCTTTGGTGGAACAACCTCAACAACGGAAACCACGCAATTCATATAGAAAGATCAAGGAAATGAAAACTAGATATTGTAGCAGACACTGAAACAAATTCTAACTAATCAAACACACACACACACACACACATATTATAATATATATATATATATATATATATAATATATATAATATATATATATATAATATATATATATATATATATATATGGGAGCAGATCAAAAGCCCCCCTTAGAAAACCCCCTAAAAACCCCCTCACTCTCAGCCGTCCATTTAATGTTAATATTAATGTTAATGTTAATATTAATATTAATATTAATGTTAATGTTAATATTTATTTTTATTTTTATTTTTATATTAATGTTAATGTTAATATTAATGTTAATGTTAAGTTAATATTATTTTTATGTTAAGTTTAATGTTAATTTTAGTATTTAACATTAATATTAACATTAATATTAACATTAATATTAATATTAACAATAATATTAATATTAACATTAATATTAACATTAATGTTAACATTAAATGGACGGCTGAGAGTGAGAGGGTTTTTTGGGGGTTTTCTAAGGGGGGCTTTTGATCTGCTTCCTATATATTTTATATATATATATATATATATATATATATATATATATATATATATATATATATATATATATATAGGGAAAACGGGATATGAGCCATAGGCTCATACTCTTAAATGAGCCATCCCACGTGGCTTCCATGTGGACCAATAAAAATATAGTGACTTGGAACAGATAATTTAAATAGATGGAAATAAAAGATCTCATAAAATATTTGATAAATAATAACTTACCATATTTTTGCTTAGAAACTTACCAAAAAAGTTTGCTTAGGAATTTAAATAGGACTAATACCATTTGTCCCTCCAAATTAAAATTAACATTAAAATTAAAATTAATATTAACATTAAAATTAATATTAACAATAATATTAAAATTAATATTAACATTAATATTAAAAAAAATTAAAATTAATATTAACATTAATATTAACATTACTATTAACATTAACATTAACATTAACATTTAAATTAAAATTAATATTAACAATAATATTAACATTAATATTAACATTAAAATTAAAATAATATAATATTAACATTAAAATTAATATTAACATTAATCTTAACATTAACATTATGGGATCTTTTATTTCTTTCGATTTAAATTTCTAGGTAAACATATTTGGTAAGTTCCTAGG
>JANAVB010029442.1:0-47710 GCA_029216955.1 Iris pallida | reverse complement strand
TCAATCTATAAACTACTACTACATAGATACGATATACGCTCTAGAGCACGGCATAGGACCACACCTCTGCATACCGGTCACGATGCCTCACCTGCGGGAAAAAGTTTATCCAGAAGATATCCACTACTTCATCGTTCCACCCAGAAAGAAGGGTGAAGAACTAATCATCTTCGGTCGAATAATTGGCGAAAGAAAGTTCGTTCCGGACTCTTCTTCTTCCAAGCACAACACGAAAGCTGATTATGACTCTGGAAAAATACAACTTTTCGATATAGTTGGCAGACCAAGAATATCATCCAGAACATAGGATACGACATCAAAAGCGACCAGGGCTAAATTACGGCCGGGGACGACGGTTGCCAATACGACACTTTGTTCCTCCCGGTAAACCCGAGAACTACTATCAACGAAACGGTGTTGGTTTGGGTTATGTCACTCCTCCAACAACTCTCGAAAGATCAGATGATGAAGCAAATCATTATTATCATTCTTCTAATTCCTGCCTCTGGGACTCAGACTCCAGTATTGGCGACATGTTCAAAGCAACTTTGTCCATCAATATGATTTTAGTTGACCAAATTGCAGACAATGTCCAATCAATCGAGCTTGAACAATGGGCTCAAAAGATGGATACTAGATGGAAACTGTGTTTCGAACAACGTGAACCACCTACCGAAGACGAAGTCGTCTAAGTCAATTTAGGAGATGAATCATCTTTTAAACCAATCTTCATCAGTAAAAGTCTATCTGGTGATGTACGGCAATCTCTTATACAGCTTATAAAAGAATACATCGACGTCTTTACATGGAGCTATGAAGACATGCCAGGCCTGGACCTAAAAGTCGCCATGCACCGCCTAAATATTTTTCCTAAAGCTAAGCCAATGAAGCATCAACAACGACGATTCCAACCAGATATCATGGAGGCCATCGAGAATGAAGTCAAGAAGCTCATTGCCAGTGGATTCATTCGCGAAGAACAACACCCTGAGTGTTGCCAACATTGTTTCAGTCATGAAAAAGAACGATAAAGTTTGAGTCTGTATCGATTACCGTGATCTGAACTCTGCATGCTCGAAAGATGAGTTTCCTCTACCGATCACTGACGTAATGATCGACAATACTTGCGACTTCGAGCGGATGTCCTTCATGGATGGGTTCTCAGGCTACAACCAGATCATGATGTTCCCCGACGATGAGAAGCACACATCTTTTTGAACACCGTTGGGGGTATACTGCTATACGGTGATGCCCTTCGGATTGAAAAATATAGGGGCGACATACCAGCGAGCCATGAACACAATTTTTTGCGATCATCACAGTTAAAAGTCGTCTCAAGGGCAACCACCTCCAAGACTTGAGAACGATGTTCGAACTAATACGTGCACACCAACTCAAGATGAATCCAACCAAGTCTTTTCTGGGAGTCTCCAGCGGCAAATTCTTTGGTTTCGTCATCACTTCAAAGGGTATACATCTTGTAATGCCCGTGGTTCGTATTACGTATCTCGGTATACGTATACGTATTTTAATCCATATTGCATGCCTCCCTGTTTGATTTATTTGGCATTTCATTAATTGGTTCATCTTGGTTCGGTTCGGCTTGTTGGCTTGGTTCGATTTTGTTGGAGAACCAACCCACCCCACCTACCACCACCCTCTTCATTTATTAACCCCTACTCATTTCTCTCTCCTCATTAACTCTTCTTCTTCTCCACCATTACTTCTCCACCAACCTTAGAGAGAGAGAGAGAGAGCTTAGGCAAGTGCATCTTGCTTCATGGAGGAACCCTATTTTTATTGTTCTAACTGTCTTCCTCATGTGTTTCTAACCCACTTTAGTACTTGGCACTTTTCATTTCTATGGTTAATTTCATGTAGATCTAGTTTTGTGGTATTTTTGGTTTCCATGAATTTTGATCTATCAAACTTGAATATTTCTGCTAGTTGATGGTTCCATGTTGTAGAAAATCTCGTTCTGTCCCATTTTGACCTATGGAAGTTCGGATTTGGACTCTGGATGATAGAATTATGGAGCTGGGGAGCATGGCTTCATGGTGTTCTTCTTCTCAAAAATTGAAGAAGAACAGTACTTGACCGTATGACTATTTCATGCGGCAAGTATTTTTTCCAGCCGCATGGCCATTTAATTGAATATTTAATTTATTGACCGCATGAGCATTAATTAATTTCTGGCTGCATGCCTTTGCAAGCATTAGCTGGCATGCTTATATTATTTTGGCCGCATATGGCTACTCCAATTCTAGCCGCATAAGTCCAATTCTCTGCAAGGCCATTAATACTATTGCTTGGCCTTTTTATTAATTGTATTATTTAATTGCCTTTGGCCTTTTAACTAGTTGCATGCATTAATGCATGCATTAGCTTTTGCTTGCATGGAATTAAATAGTTAGCCGCATAGGCCAATTCAAAGTTGAGCCGCATATGGCCATTGGCCATTTCTAGCCGCATGGCTTTTCTTTTGTTGCTTGGCCGCATAAGAAAGTATATTATTGGCCGCATGGCTTTTTTTTAGTATGCATCAGCATTAAGCTTGCATGGAAACAATAGTAGTGAGCCGCATGGATTAAGTAGTTGTGGCCGCATGGATTAAGTAGTTGCTTTAAGCAGTGGCCGCATGGCCTTTTATTATGTTGAATGCATTAGCATTCTGCATGCATTTAGTAAATGCATGGCCCTTTATTAATATTTAATGCATTAGCCTTTGTAATTTAATGTATTAGTATTTAATTAATGCATTTCTAATTGCTATTAGTATTAAGCATAACATTAAATATTTTACATGCAAGCAAACCTGCTCACTTGGCCGCATGCTTTTAGCCATTAGTATTTAATTAATGCATTCGTTCATGCATAAGTTGGACTTGTAGCCTCATAGGCACTTAAGGCTATTTAATATATTATGTCCAATTGCATTTGCATCTAGCCAATTGTTTTGGCACTTGTCAGCCGCATATGGCCTTAAGCCATATTTGGCCGCATGGCCATTAGATAATGCCTGAGCCGCATATGGCCCTCAGGCATTTGTATGACCACGTGGGCCATTAAGCTTTGGTGAGCCGCATAGGCCATTAATTAATGGCTTGGCCATTTTGTTTGCTTGGAACAATTGCATGCAACATTTGTGTTGAAACATTTTGCTTGGCCATTAAGTCTTTGCTTGATAATGCAATTGCTTGCATGCAACAGCTGTTAGCCGTATATGGCTCACTGCATTTATTGGCCGCATGGCCTTAATATTTGATTGGGCCGCATGGCCACTATTTAATTGCTGGTCGCATGAAAACTTTCTTGAGCCGCATGAGTCCACGTCCTTGTCCCTGCTAATATTTAATTACCACATGTATGCTTGTGCCATATTAATTTAAGTGTGTTCCCTAACACGATGGTGACCCGTTGTGGTACACTTTTGACATGACATGATAGTGTCCCGGTGTGGCGTACTCCTGGCAGTGAACTTGACATGATATAATTGACATGATATACCTGACATGATAGTGTCCCACCGTGGTACACTCTTGGCATAATAAACCTGACATGATATTTCTCGAAATATTATTGCGACGGCTAACCTGACATGACAAGTATAAATGACCTGGACATCGTGGACGATTGTGCTTGTACAAATGAACCCGTCTTGTCTAACATTATGTCTAGGACAGGGACTCTTTAGTACCACGGTCAGGGGTACCTACTGAAACTGACTAAGGCTAATAACTAGAATAATCCAGTAGTCATGAGAGATTTCCCTAGTTACAGGCGATCCCGTTATCCCGGCCACAATTATTGGACTTGTAGCCTGTCGACGAGTAGGGCACAAGTCTGGAATCACTGATATGTGGAGTAGAACGAGACATTGCTTAATGAATCCAAGTCGTCTGGATAACCTGGATTAGCTGCAGGGCTTGCGGCTGGAGGAACATCCCATTGCATCTTGCTAGTAACTAGGCCTGTGATAACCCTAGTTAGTTAAAGTATCAAGCCATACTTATTGCTTGGCCGTGATTGATTGGATGAGGGATAACCAGTCTAGTCTTATCTTGATCATGAACAAGATTGTTACATGTCCTGATTTCTGATATTATCTTGCCGATAAATGGTGGAAGAAACCAAGTTCTGTTCAGACAAAGGGTTACAACCCCGGTCCTTGTTTGGTTTACGGGTTGTAACTTGGTTATCTGAATAGTCCTATAGTTATCTCATCGTATATCACCTGTCATGCTTTTCCTTAATTACTATCTTTTATTATGTAATTATATTCTTGTGCTAATTGCTGGTTTTAGTTCCTAAGTGAAGCCTCATTTGTGGTACTTGCTCTTTCTGGGGTCTGACCCAGCTGGTTTTGTATGGCCAGATACCGGAGCAGCTCCCAAGGATCTACCGACTTTTCAGCCAGATGGTGACCACTAGACAAAATCCTGGCAATGAGTGGGTTTATTTTGGCTCTCCCACTCTATTGTAAAATTATTCTTTTGAGGCGTTTAGCCGTCGAGCAAGTGTTAGCTTGTGTACATTTTATTTACTGTCTGTCTACGGGCTATAACATGATTGACGAATCCTAGGGTTGATCATGTATGACTAAACTCTTGCTAGTCCTCACATTTTATAACGACTAGCTTCATGATCAGCTGAATATGTATTGTTTGGAACGCCTTACTATTATATATTTGGTGATCTTACATCTTGTGACTGTTATTACTTGCTTGAGATTGAGACACTAGGCTTGTTCATGACCCTAAGAGACTGTTGGCTTGTAGTTAAACCCTCATATATCTAGACAGCCGTGACCGTATGGTGAGATGGATTCTATTTTATATACGCAGCTGGCTATGTCTGCCCCCGCTCTTCAGTATTCTGGTTCTGGGGCGTGACACATCTTGACCCAGAGAAAGTGAAGGCTATCCTCGATATGCATCCTCCAAGAAACCTCAAAGAGCTATGTGGACTGCAAGGAAGGCTAGCCTACATCATACGATTCATTTCGAACCTGTCTGGAAGGTGTCAACCATTCACTCAGCTCATAAAGAAAGGTGTATCTTTCGTTTGGACTGAACAATGTCAACACGCATTCGACGACATCAAGAAGTATCTCACAAGTCCCCCCAATATTGGTAGCTCCAATAATGGAAAAGCCCTTCTTACTATATGTCCGTGCTATGGACCATTCTATTGGTGCCCTATTAGCTCGGAAGAATGAAGACGACCATGAACAGGCAATCTACTACCTCAGCCGCACAATGGTGGGTGCCAAGCACAGATGCACACCTGTGGAAAAGGAATGCCTTGCACTGGTATTTGCCATCCAGAAGACATACCACTATGTGTCTGGGCAGACTATCCACATCATATCTAAAGTCAATCCTCTCAGAATACTCATGACTAAACCGGGTTCTCTCAATTCCCGTTTAGCTATATAGGCAATGTTATTGACTCCATACAATATGCTCTTCGTTCCTCAGAAGGTAGTAAAAGGCCAAGCATTAGTTGATTTCCTAGCAGCTCATCCGGTGCCAGAATCTTCCAAACTCTACGACGAAATCCCCGATGAAGTAGTGGAGTCTAACACTGCAACTGAAGAAATCCCCATTTGGTAAATGTTCTTTGACGGTACATCAAGAACAGGACCTAAAGGAAATATTGTGGCCGGAGTAGGCGTCGTGCTCGTGTCACCCGACCATTTGGTTATACATCGTGCATATTCTCTCGTGGAACCCTGCACCAACAACGTGGCAGAATATAATACCCTATTGATCGGCCTGCAACTGGCAAAACAACTGGGAGTTGACTATCTAGAAGCTTACGGCGATTCCAAGCTTATAGTTAGTCAGGTCCGAGGGGACTATGAAGTTCGTCACGAAGATCTTGTCCCCTATCATAAAGCGACAATCGAGTTAGCGTCTACTTCCGTCGGATTCTTCAACGAGCACGTGCCTCGACTACAGAATATAGAAGCAGATGCTCTAGCAGGTGTTGTTGCTTCCTTGACCATCCCTACCAATACTCAGCAATCAATCACAGTGTCTGGTCGAGAACTATTCTGTATAAAAGATGCCTTGCATATTCATCACAGTTATACAACGGAAACAAACATCGACGTTAAAGACTGGAGATTTCCTTTCATAGACTACGCCGTCTATGGAATCCTCCTCGAGGACCCAAAAGAAGCAGTGTCTATCCAAAGGCGATCCCTCAGATTTTACTGCAACACGGCTACCAAGATGCTGTATCGACGCTCTTACGACGGGCTACTGTTACGATGTTTATCAGACACAGAAGCCAAACATGCACTCCAGGAGGCTCACGACAGAGTTTGTGGTGCACATCAACCAGGCCCCAAGCTACAAAACTGCCTCAAACGAATGGGTTATTATTGGCCCACAATGATAGCAGATGTTATTGAATATACAAAGAAGTGTAAGGCTTGTCAGTTCCATGTTGATTTTATTCATCCACCTTAGGAGTTTCTACACCCGACGGCAGCATCTTGGCCTTTTGAAGCCTGGGGCATGGACGTCATAGGACCAATCAGCCTGCCATCTTCCAGAGGACATCAGTTCATCCTAGCCATAACCGATTACTTCTCCAAATGGGCGGAAGCTATACCGCTCACCGAAGTGAAGGCGTCAAACGTGATCAGTTTTATCAAACATCATGTTATCTACCACTTTGGCCTACCTCGCAGGATCATCCATGATAATGGTCCGCAATTCCCAAGCCATGCATTATATCGGTTCTGCGATAGGAATCGAATCCAGAATGTAGCCTCTACTGCCTACAATCCAGTGGCTAACGGGCTAGCAGAAGTCTTCAATAAAACCATCATTAAAATTTTCAAGAAGTTCGTGTCTTAAACAAGTACGATTGGAATGAGAAGCTCGGTGAATGTCTATGGGCCTATCGCACAACGGTCCGGACTCCAACAGGCAATATGCCATTCTCTCTGGTTTATGGAAGCGAAGCAGTTTTTTTCCTAGAAATCCAGATTCTTTCTCTTCGAGTAGCCTTAGCCAGCGAGTTGACTACTGAAGAAAGCTACCGTCTGCATCTACAGGAGCTCGAAGCACTAGACAAAAAATGCTTGTTAGCTCAGCAGCATATTGAGCTATACTAAGCACGCCTTTCCAGAGCCTTCAATAAAAAGGTGAAGGAAAGAATCTTCCAAGTCGGTGATCTAGTCTTTGCAGTGAGAAGACCAATGATCATGACGCACAAAACAAAAGGGAAATTTCAGCCTAAATGGGAAGTTCCTTTTATTATAGAATCAGTGTATTCTAACGGTGTGTACCGACTAACCAAGCCTGATGGTGACTTGCTCATGATGCCTATCAATGGCAAGTTCTTAAAGAAATACTATGTGTAACCTTTTATAAATAATGTTCACATATGTTCAGTCATGTAAATGTACAGTGCGAGGCTTATGTGATTCAAAAATTATCTAACTATTATCCGTATCTCAAGTGTCTTGAATACGCCTTGGATAATAGGTCCTCTAAAACTATTTCTCCAGTGGAATCATTTCCGTTTTCGACTCTGTCCGAACTCGGTTTGACGAAAACAAGTCACGTCCCTATTACCTCTGAATTATTTTTTGATAATTATTTCCCCAGTGGAACGATTAAGAAATGTTTTGCCATGTCCATATAACCTCTAAGTAAAGCGTTCATCAAGGATAATCACGTCCGTATTACCTCTGAATTATCCAATCCCACCTAATGTTATATATCTTTCCATGTCCATATTATCTCTGATCAGATATAGAACATCCTCTGCTATTACGTCCATATTACCTCTATTAGCAGCTTCGTTCAACTTATTATCTATATTCAAAAAAAAAACTTGAATATAAAACGAATAATAGGTCCACATCAAATTCTCCAGCGGAATACCCACCAGAAATATCATTACTACGTCCACATTACCTCTAGTTCCGATATTTCACAAAACCACATTCATTTTGAAAAGATTCTTTGTTCTTTTTTTTGAACATCTATCAAATAAATGGGAGAAAAGGGGTACAAGAGCCGTGATGGCTGGAAAAAAATAGTTACTAACAAAAAAATCTAAAGGATACATAGGCGGTTGATGTTGTCCCTTAGAGCCGCAATTTCGGCTTCAGACTTCGCGGTAGCTCGATGGGGCGCCTCTTCTTAACGAGCAGTTTCATCCTCGAAAAGGATCAGACTCATGTGCTCTCCCTCTAACTTCACCAGCTGTTCCTTCAAATGGACGGAAGTGGTGGTAGTCATCGCAGCCTGAGCCAAGTAGTCCTCCTGCTCACATGTTGCTATTCTCAAGTTGGCTTCCAGTTGAGCGATCTCGTTTTGGATCTGTGTGATGTGATTATAATTCTCGGAAATCTGCACAGCCAGTTTATTCTTCGAGGCAGCACGTGCCTCACTTGCAGTATTGAACTGACCATACTGGTAAGCCAATTTGCTGATTTCTGGAACGAGGGCATCCTTTCTTGCTTGGAAAGTAGCCTTCTCCTCCGCAAGAGCCGTGATCAAAGCCTCATCTTCTGCACGAAACAGTAATGATGGGCTCCATTGCTTGGCATCCCAGAATCGGGCCACCTGACCCTCCAGGTCATTCAGAACTTTCGTCAGAGTATTAGCCCGCTCTTCATAGCCGGCAATGCTCTCGAGGGCCGCCACTTGGCATTCGACAACAGCCTTCATAGGGCCAAAGGTAGCATTCCGATTCAGGACTCCAGGAAGCTTTACTTTCAGCACAGAGTAGAAAGCTTTGACAACTTCCTGGGCCATCTCGTTATCTTCAGTGGAGGTCATCGGGGAGGAGGCTTGGAGAGTTTCTTCCGCTCCAGGAAGGGATACCTGACAAGAAGCCGAAGCAGACAAGAAAATAACATATACATCAGTAACCAAAAAAGGGGGAGGGAAATACGAAAGAGTTATAATTTTGCACCTTCGGCCTGCTCAACTCCAGCCTGGGCTACGCCATCAGTCTTGGCTTCAGGGAAACCAAGAGCAGGCCCAGACTGTTCAAGAAGAACAATATCGAGGCCTTGAGCGGCATCAGGCCTGATATCTTCCACAATCCCAGCTAGAACAGGAGCAGATTCAGCGACAGCCTCCTCAGCAGGCTGTTCAACCTCTCATTCTGTAGCCGATACCGGCTCACTAACAACTCCCTCCGTACCAACAAATTTGGAAGAGCCGGAAACAACTTATATCCCTTCCCTAATGCCTGGGGCTATCTTCGCGAGTGATCCCTTCTCCTTGTATACAAGGGAACATACAGTCGTGGTCAGCCCCACGAGGAGCACGCAAAATCAAAGTCGAAAAATCTTATCCGAAGAGAGGCGCAAAGATAACATACCCGCAGAAGGATGAGCCGATTGGACTTGATTTTCGTCCAACTCTCCCAGTATGGCCCCGATTTCAGACATCGCCCCCAGGGAGATATCAAAAGAAGGACTGGCTCTTTGGTCACCACCATAATCTGGGCATTCGCCCTGATTATCCTTCGATTTAGCCTCCTTAGCTAAGGAAGACTGAGCGTCGTTTGCCGGTCGAAGACAAGGAGGGGACGCTGTTGTTGCATCCACCTCCTCAAACGAGGAGGCACCTGCCTAAACTTCAACTAAAGGATCCTGTACAAAGGACAAACGCAAAGGTGAGAAAGCTTCTAAGGGCTTGACCAGAACGGCTATGGAGTCTAGGATGGGATCTACCTCCCGAATAGTAACGACCCGCGACGCCGTTCCACCTCTTCCAGTTTGTCGGAAAGACCTCCTCAAGGGAGGCGAGCCAGCACCCACTTCCTTGGCTCTCATCAGGGCGACAGTTTTCTTCTTCGGCTTTAAAGTTGGCTCCTGGGCCAATTCAGTTGAAGCTTTCCTCTTCGGAGGAGGATTGAGACGAGAAGAATCATCATCTTTCGTGTCCTCCTTTGGAGACACTGTTGGCTCCCTAAGGATAGCTTTCGACCGTGGTACTACGGATGGCTTCACGGCGGAAACAGCACTCTCCTTCTTACAGCCCTTCGGCGCCTTTTTCGTAGGACGGGGCCAAACCGAGTCCCCAATATCAAGCTATGTTCACGATCATACCGAGGATGAAAAGTATTGATCTGAACATAAAATTTGGTGGCAGCATAGCACAAATGGGTCTCAGGCTTATCCAAGGGCAGAGTGAAGATTGCTTCCGTGCACCCGGCATTACAATACTTCCAAGCACGCACACCGTCAATCAAGCTGCCTATCGACTCAAAATGCGGACTAGCATTTCCCAAAAGGAGCTGCCTGTAGCCAAACTGCCGCACAAAATAGCTCGGCAGATATGGCTCCAAATGGGCATGATTCTTGTTTCGGAGCACCAAATACGATGGTCTAATAGACTAAAGCCAGTGAAACGCTCCAGCAGTCAAACTAGTGGCATGAACTCCCTCATCCACTAAGATATCTCCCACATTACCGCTACCGGACGAAGGGGATACTCTGAAGAACTCATAGTTCTGCAAGAAGCTTAAAGCCTTCATGCAAGTAGGTATACCGGTGACGGTCCAATCCGTATCACAAAATCTACGAAGAAAGGCGTCTTCTGCCAAAGAGTCCGCTACCGGCCCAGCATTCATCAGGGAAGGACAATGCAGTAGAAGCCACCCCATCAGGAAATGATACGGAAGTTCGGTTCGGGCAAAGTTGGCCCTGCCGTCAGGAATCATCGCATTCCTAACAAAATCTCGTAGACCCCGTCCAGTAGCACAGACCATCGCAGAAAGCAATACAAGACGGTAACCGAACGCCAGCTTCACAGCCGAAAGTATTATACCCCGGCTTATTCTCTCAATGGACCCTGAACCTCCAGGGACTATGCAGTCACGAAGCCAGATCATTAGGAAAGCTGCCAGCACAGCTTTCTACGACAATGGATATTCGGCTTGATGGAAGTAGTGGCCAATCGGGGACTCAGGATCATCACTGTCTTCGGTATCCGCCGTATCATAATCTGTCATCCGGACTTCTATATCGAACTTGGTCATAGGTTTTAAAATCGAAAAGGAGGCCGGATCTTCCCCTTCTCCTTGAACGAAGACGTAGCCCTTCCAAGCTCTCGTGTGGGGATTGGCCCCCTCGGTCCTCCCTTTCTTATTAATCTTATGACAGATAAGGAGGTGGCAGAGTAATTCCTTGTATACATCAATCATCCCGGAGTTTTCATTCTCCAGATCTCGGAGCTCTTCATCACAAGGCACGTACTCTTCATATGGCTTCGTGCCCCAGGGAAGCTTCGACACTTTCTGCATCTCGTGGAGAGCCAATCCCATCTTCCCACCCGAAGTAAAAAAGGTACAGGTGTGAAGGTTATATAACTCTGCCAAAGAGACAAACATTGGCCAGTTGACCCTTATACCATATTGAGTGGCCCTAATAAAGGTCAGCGGTCTTCAGGGTGGCTTCATACGTGGAAAGCACCCAGCCAGTGAGGTTGCTCCAGAATAAAGATGGATACCTCAAGCCTTCCATCTGCATCTTCCCTGCGGGATACGACACATCCCTCGTCATCATCAAATTGCAAAGCGTATCAGCAGCATAAGGATGGAGGTTAGTCAAAATGTCGTTCATTACAGCACCAGGTTGCAGTCCCCTCGTAGAGTAAGATACAGAGCCCCGGACACACTTGAAAGTGTCCTTCTTTCGATCATCTGAGTCGAACTATCTTCTCACGGAAATGACCCCGGGGAGCTCAGGAGTTAGCTCCCACTTCATCTGTCGCCGCACGGCTAAGACAGTAAAAGTAGACAAAGGATACTGACGCTCCATCAACGGTAGCTATATCCTCTGATTGTTCGGACGGATCACTATTAGGTTTCTCAAGCGTATGGTCTCGCCATCTTCAAACCCCACACTGTCACTAAACAGAAAGTATGGCTTCTTGAAACAGCTTGTCCCTCCAAGCAAGAGTTCCTCGTCATTAATCATCTGCTTCATAAAGGCTTTGTTATGTTCAATTATGGCGATCGTCCGTTCTGTGGGTTGATCATGACTAATCTTGGCCTGAACATTGCTGACCATGTCGGTTATAAGGCTTGTGCCGAGGACGTGGCAAGTAGAGCCGAAAGGGATACCGCCAAGTTTTAGGACAAACATGTTTACTGCAAAAACAGAAGAGAAAGTCAGACTCAGAATCCGCAGAAAAACTAGCTAAGTGCTGAAGGAATCTTATGCGCCCAAAGGGCTATGCGCCCAAAGGGCTATATGCCCAAAGGACTATGCGCCCAAAGGGCTATGCGCCCAAAATAAACATGTAGGCGTATAACGTACAGCAGTATGTGGGCACATAACATACAAACAGTATGTAGGCGCATAACATGCAAACAGCATGTGGGCGCATAACATGGCAACATGTGGGCGCATAGCACACCATAGTGTTGGCATACGACTTCTGTGGGCGCATAAGAATGCTCACAGAAGCATGTTGCCTTAGGCGCATGCACCCAGGCAGAAGAAAAGTCTGAGCGTCACAAATTAACGCTCGAGACTTTATTTTTGAGGCGTAGCCTCACCCAAAATCGAGTCCTAGACTGGTGTGGACGCTGCCGTAGGAGGATAGCCACTCGGTGCAGCCCCCTTACCCTTCGAGGATCTCTTGGCGATCTTGGAAGACATGGTTCGTAAAGAAAGGAGATGAAGAGTCTTTTGAAAGGTCTAAGAAAAATAAAAATAATGAACTTTCTCTCTCTTTCAAAGCCTATTTATAGTCATGGGCCACTTCCTATGCGCCCACTATTCCTATGTGCCTATGCGTCCATTGTCCACTATATGCCCAACATGGCTTATGCGCCTACGTGAAGACCCAGCCTCTTGCACACTATGCGACTGC
The DNA here is from genome assembly GCA_029216955.1 of Iris pallida. Lineage (NCBI taxonomy): Eukaryota > Viridiplantae > Streptophyta > Magnoliopsida > Asparagales > Iridaceae > Iris > Iris pallida. The sequence continues at coordinate 34,844 of JANAVB010029442.1, read as the reverse complement.
CATTTGCTGACATGGACATGGACCTCTTAAAATTCTACCCCGATGAATCTGTTAGTTCAGAATTTCGAAGAAGATCTCAACAGCCATCTCTATGATAGGCTGGCCAAACTCCATGCTCCCAAAGAGAGAGACGTGCTATGCGCCCACTGCATCACGAGAAGATGGTCCATGCTTCTTTCAAAGTATTTCAAACTCGTTCAAGTATCGAAAACTTTGAAGGGGGTCTTGTAGAAGCATAAAAATTTTAGCAGACTAGCCTTATGCGCCTAAGTCACCAAAGAGGCTTATGTGCCCAAGTCACCAAAGAGGCTTATGCGCCCAAGTCACCAATGAGCCTTATGCGCCCAAAGCTTCCAGCAAGGTCATATGCACCCAAGCTCCAGTGAGGTCATATGCACATGCGCCCAAGACAAACTCCTCCAGAAGGGGGCACATAGCCCTGTTTCAGGCTATGCGCCCAAGCCAGAATAGTCCCTGACTTGGTCAAAGCCACGATCAAAACGTGCACCGAAGCATGCGACCACGTCAGTCTCCACGATCAGTCATGCAACGTAGCATGCGGCCACGTCAGCACCACGATCAACCCATGACCATGCAACCTGTATGCGCCTACATCCTATGTGTCCAAAGCAGGACCATGCGCCCACATGAAAACCAGTGTATTTTCTCATGTGGATGCATAACATCATTCCAGCTCAAGAAGGACTATAAAAAGGGGTCCCATCCCTCTTCAAAATACAGAACGGGGAGCATTTTTAAGAGCTAAATTGCTGCACTTCTTGCCAGTGAGCCGAGAGTTAGCAATTTTCTTAGATTTTCTCCCACTTTTGTAATCAGAGTGTCAACGGAGTAAAGGAGCAACTGCCGCTCGATCTCCATCGTCCCATTCTCCAGAATTTTTTTTTGTACTCGGGGATCCTCAGCGCAGGATCTCTTAGGCGTACTCAATTTGTGGTGCCTTGCGCCAATAAAGAAAAGATAGTATTTTTTCTTCTTTTTGTGTGTGTCCATATTAACCTTTAGATTACATCATTGGGGTCTGGATTTGTCTCTGGGAATTCTTACTTGGGCTGTATTACTATATTTGGTGACTTGGTATTTTTCTCTGTTTTTGCTAGCTTGTGTTGGACTGGAATTTTGTTTCATACTTATCAGTAAACTCTCTACCTTAGTTTTTAATGTGATTGAGTTTTAGATCCCATATTGCTTCTATCTCAAAATATCTTATTATTGTGATATTATCATACATCTTGTGTGAATGAGATTTTATTAGTTGATTAGACAACGTTCTACCGCCGATACTACGACGTAGGCTGGATGTAACCACGACTCATGCCCGATTTTCGGGTACGGGTCATGACACCAGTTATATCAATGATGCCTGCTTGCTTATGCCAATCAATGATAATATGTTTGCCATAAAATACATGCTTTACTGCTTTCGAACATTCCATAAAACTTATCCTAAGACAAAGATAGAAAGATTACTAAATTAAGCTGCATGATTCAAAATATTACTTAGTATCGGTTTAGTCGAGTGGGACTTATCAGTACGCTAGAGGATTAGTACTGATCTTCCACTAGATTTCTAGCAGGATGCAGGTAATGGTTTGCTCGCGACGGAGCTTCGCTTAGACACATTGAGGCATGGAATGCCTTAGCGTATTGAGACGTGTGACCATATTGACGCTCGAAATTTCAACCGGATGATGCGACCGAGATATAGAAGACATGATGTATGGAACGATGAAAACCTTTGTAGGCTAGAGAGTCTATGAGTGTTGTAGGCCAATCTGGCATGTGTATTGGGCTACTTGATGTTAGCCCAATGATTATATCATGTTTTTGAATATGGCTAATCAATTAAGTTTACCATAATGATATCATTACTATTCATGTAATCACTATCATGTTGCTACTTAAACTTAGCATTGTCCTAAATTTTCTATATCATATTGCTATGCTTGTATCATATTGGTTTTGTTTGTCTAACATGTACTTGTAGACATGCAATAAGCATGATCAAGTTTTGTCAAACCAGGGCATATGCAATGGAGAATTATTGATGGACCAAAGACGGCGTTATACAAAGAGATTTCTCTGAACCGCCTAACAACCTATTCGGGGCCTCGCATCGGGGGTTCCGCTGCCCGGTCAGCGGACAGGGGTCGAGGGGGCAGCACCACCCGTGGGGGTTCGGGAGCGAAGCCACCGAAAGGTATTCAAATTTCCAGATTTGTTTATCATCGGACGACTGCCATCAAGTGAAAAAGGCATCTTCAAGTCTGCTTAAATATTTGAAGAAAGGCGTCATCAAAGGGCTCTTAGTTTTTCTATTTTATTAATGTATTTTCCATATTTATTGAGTCTAGGAATACGATATAAACTGCATCGTACTGGCAAATAGGCTATCCAAGAAATGTTTTCAAAATACCCTTTCATTTTGAAAACAAGCCCACTTACAAAAGCCCAAACTATTTCCTAACTGTTTGACTTTTTCAAAAAGTCCAAAAACCAATTTGCAAAAACCCTGACAGAATTCCAACAGAACTCGGCCAGAGTTCGGCCAAAATTCGGCTAAAGTTCGGTTAGTGAACGTTGTTTTTTGAACTTTGTCTTCCTGCAGTTACGGATCCCAACGAGATTTTCTCATAGAGTTCTGCCCGAATTCTGTCAGAATTCTGCCTTTAGAAAAACTATAAATAGAGAAGGATTTCGATCATTTCAATACACCAATTCACTTTCATATCTCTTCTCTATAAGCCTACTACTTCTTCCAAAGTATTCTGAGCTATTCATTTTCAAATCCCAAGCCAGTTGTAATTCTCTAGTCGATTTGCTAGTACGGTACGGTCTAGAAGCTTCAGAGTGATTGTAATCAGAGGCTTGATTGAAGAAAGACACTTCACAATTGAAGTTGGTCGAGTACTTCGGATCAAAGCTCGTGTTGTAGAAGTTGCAAGAACTTCGGATAAAAACTTGTGGTGATTTTCCATATTGGATTCAACTGGAAGCTAGAGTTCTTCCGACTGGACTAGTCCTCACAAGAGGAAAACCAGTATACATCCTTGTGTTTGCGTTTGCTCTCTACTCTCTACTTTTCATTTACATATCTGTGATACATATATTATGTGATCTTGCTGCTAACATTTTTAGTTAGCTAATTTTTGCTGCCTACTCTATTCACCCTCCTCTAGAGTATTGTGCTTTACAACTCGCTCCTACAATCGGTCCTATAATTGGTATCAGAGCCAGTGCTCCATCTAGAGATATTATATTCTGATCCTAATTGTTCCTACAATTGGTATCAGAGCAGGTGCTCCTTCTAGAGATATTATTACAGGTGCTCCTTATAGAGATATTATTGCTCATACCAATTTCTCCTTCAATTGCTATCCTAGCAAGGACTCTATTATTTGGCTTAACATCCTTGGAGCAGATCCTTATTATTAGAGCAGGTTATACAGGTAAAGCGAGGTAACATTGCTATTATATTCTTATTTATTACAGCTGTTACATAGATCACAGTATCATATATGGTAAGTATGTACTTCACAACTGAAGAGAAATCCACAAATAGATTCCTACTATTTGATGGAACAAACTATAGTTATTGGAAGATATGGATGAGCTTCTGCCTGAAGTCTTTAGATTTTGACTTATGGTCAATTGTTGTCAATGGCTACAGAAAGCCTACTGTCACTTCTATTTTTACATCCTCTATAATCAATAAGCCTTATTATAGTTACACGAAGGAAGAGAAGAAGTTAGCTAGCCTTGATACAAAAGCTATGCATATCTTTTATTGTGCTGTAGACACAAATGTATTCAATCTTATTACTACTTGCACAACATCTCATAAAATTTGGAAAGTTCTTGAAGCTACTTATGAGTGCAGATATGAAAGCAAAGCTAGCAACTCCAGAGAGACGGATAGTCTTCATAATGATACAAATATGTGCATGATAGAATTAGGATTTAAGGTACAACACAATCCCTTATACGAAGAAGAGCTTGTATATGACAATTGTAAGAAGATAGGCCACATCCAAGAAGATTGTACTACTGCTAGAAAGGAGAGTCACTATGAACAATCAAATAAAGGTAGATCATCGTCTCACAAGTACACTAGCACGAGCATATGGTGTAAAAGCGAAGCAATAGATTCTGAAAAAGAAGAAGAAGAAGAAGAAGAAGAGAAACCTCATCAAGTTGTAAATTTATGCTCAATGGCATTATCTAACGAGGTACAAAATAATTCTTTTTATGAAGAGAGTGAATTTTCTCATGATGAGTTATCTAATGCTTTTCAGTGATCTGTTAGAAGAACACAAAAAAGTATTAGATAAGTATAAGCAAACTAGAAAGGATATTTTATCCTATAAGCGGGAGAATGAAAAGCTTACTTGCTTATTGAATGATGCTAGAAATAGTTCTCCTTCTGATAATTCTACTGAGATTTCCACATTGAAGTTTAGATTGCATGAGGCACTTGATTGCATTAAGAAAAGTAATCAAGAAAATGCTAAACTTAAGGAGAAATTAGAATCAGAAAAGAAGAAGTATTATATTGCTTCATGTAGAATTGATGCTCTTTCTGCTAAGTATGATGAGATCTGTGCTAACTCTAAAAAGTTAGATAATAGACTGAGAAAATAGGTAATACAACCTACGACTCAGTCTAACACAAGACACATAGCACATCACAAAGTCATACACATCAGATCTTTTACAAATAAAGCAAGCAAAGCTAAAGTTTCACATAACCATGCTTTCTATTATAAGTATCCACGCACATCATATCACACTACTGCACGTTCTCATACTGCTGCATATAATACTAATATTAATACTTTTTGTCATTATTGTGGTATGAATGAATATGTTTCTAATCATTGTCAGATTAGAAAATTTGTTGATATGAACTTGTGCAAATGGGTTCCCAAAGCTAACAAATATGGATCCAAGTATTGGATACCAAAGTCTTCACCTAATATTTCAGGTGGAGGTACTTATGCTGAACCTTAGAACCATGGAGCATGTTGGTGATTGCAAAGCTACAAAGGTCATCTTCCAAGCAATTGTACCAACATAAGTGTGGTCACTAGAACCACTTCGGTAACATGCTTCCTAAATAGTTTTTAATATCTAGCATGTTCTTACTGATGTCTTGCTATTAGTTTTCATTAATATCTCTTAATTTGTTTATTGTTTGAATCAATGTGAGACATAATCCTAGCATGACTAGCTGTTTAGCTTAAATGTTTAGTTCACATTATATAGTGTTTATTTTCTATTAGTGTGGCACATTTATCTATGTATGCTCTTTATTTTAGTTTTATCTTTGAAGCATGCATACCACTCTAGTCCATAGAAGCTTTTGTTTTTGGTTTATGCTTTTGACTCTTCGCCTTTAATATTTTTAATGGTCACTTCTTACCGTTTTGTCTTTAACATGTCATATTTACTTTGATTGGTATTTTGTGAGTATGTATATTTAGCACAAATCTCCTATTTACTTGAAAAGTATATACATATACTTTTATGTTAATCTTGTGCTTGCATAATATATTCACTATTGATTCGCAAATTTTATTTTGATTAACTTCTTATGAATCAATTATATCTTTGTCTGATAAAGTTTATTTATGCATATTTTGATCTTGTGATATTTTCTTATGCTTATTAAGGATACATAATTCATTTTCATTTATATATTGCTCATATGTTTTTTATATTTTTGTATAAATATCTTTTTGGAGATATATGAGTTAAGTTCAAGTTCTATATTATATTACATTGAAAAGTAGTTTCAAACTTGTGCTTATCTCATACTTAAGCTATTAATTTTTTTTTTACAAATTTATGTTCTTATCTTTATCAGCTTCTTCCTCAAAGCCTCTTTTTCTTGGCTTTTTGGTTGACATTTTGGATACATGATATTTTTAATATCTTGATATTGATAAACTATTATTTGGGTATTTACTTTTTTTATATTTAAGGATTCTGGATTTCGATGTTGTTCGATGATACTGTATATATTTCTTTGAATCTAAGTTCTTAAGAGTAGAGATCATTTTGAGAATAAGCCGAAAGGGTCCTTCTGTCATACAGGTGTAAATAGCCTGAAACAACACGGTGTACTAGTCTTCGGACTACCGCTAGCTGGGAACCGGCCCCTACAGCTAACCCGAAGTGATCAATACTTCATAGACTTAAGATTTATTAAGGTGTACTTGCAACTATCATCTAGTTCTGGATCCAAGGTACTGAACCCAGTCTCCTAGATTCTAAAATACATCAACATATCTAGGTCCTACATTTTGATTTACAAATATTTTATATTTTATTGTTACCCAATGATTTTTGCACATATGGATAAGTGTAATTGATACATCTTATATCGTATGCTACATTGTTCTAAGATTTTTTTTAAAGTCCATAAAATATAATTTATTTTCATATTGCACTAATTCTTCTTAAATTCTTGGTTATTAAAGAATAGATTTATTTTTGGTACAAGCCTACAAAGGGTCTGTCTATCACCACGACTATGGTCGAAGCGAAGCGGTACTTAAGTGTTCCCCGGTGAACCTCCGTTAGCTGGGACAGTATCTCTACAGCTAACCCAAGATTGATCAACGCTTTATAAACTAAAGATTTATTGAGATCTAGTTGCAATTGTTATCTGATGAATTTTGAATTTTATATTTGATGGTTAATATTATTTAATAATTTAATTTTACAAAAGGTAACATATATTGATCTTCATAGGTTAATGTTTGTCATCTTTTGATAGATTCTTTTTTGTCACTTTTTGATATTCAGACTGATGATCTTGTGACTACTCATTAAATATTATGGTCTTGTGGTTTCGTATTTAGCTTGTGTAATATTCATGATTTTAAGCTTTATATTATTATCTTCTTATTCAAGTTACTTATTGTCTACAACAGTAACTCTTTGCAGGAGAGAAGTCATGCATATTGAATGTCTCTCTCTCTCTCTCAAAGCGTTTCTTTTCTTTAAACCTTACGGTTGTCAGGTGGACACCGTGCTAAGGCTTTAAAAGGGAAGAAATGAACTTTGATAAGAAGACCTAATATTTTTGAATTAGTTTTCTACTTCCAAAAATGTCTCTGAATTTTATTTTAAAATTTTATTTATACTATTATTTTGGATATAACCATGTAAAGGTGGAGTAGTTAATTGTTTCAAGACAATTAGCCCCTTGACATGCCATATATCTAGAATACACTTTTCTTTAGACATTTATCTAGTTATGTTTATTTGTTCAAATAGATTTATTTATGATTTATGAATTCTTTTTATTGACATTGTTTTCGTGATTCGAATTGCCAGCTTTCAGTCTGAGGACTAAATGGACGCATTCGAACATTTATTAAGACAGTTTTTCGTAATAAATTCCATATTTTTGAAGTCTTTTTGATTTATTGAATCTGTCCGGTACTCAAATGTTATTATTAAAGACAGTTTTCAAAATCTTTTAATGTCTTGAAATATTTCTTTTATATATATATTGGAGATATATTTTGTTTTTTCTTCTTTAAGCATTTATTTATTGGATATCTCTTTTATTTGCCTAAAAATGATATTTGTTTTGAGTTTGGAATTTTATATGCATTTGATCAAAGGAAAGAAAAGATACATATCTTGGATATCCCTTAGATCTTGTGATTATTTATTTTACCTAATTTATGCATATAAATTATTTTTGAACTATATACGCATATTTTAAGGGGGAGCAAATTAATTGTTTCAATTATTTTATGCCCTTAATATGTGGTATACCTAGTTCATCATGGACATATATTCTTTTACCTAACATATCTTGTTGAGTTGTTCATGATATTTGGATATGTATTGGTTTTATGAGAGAATATATGATTATTATTTTTTAATTATCTTATTTTATTTGAGTTTCTAAAAGTTATCTTGCCAAATATATTTAATCATTCTTATTTGATTATTCCTTGAGTTTATATTAATTTTGGTATTTCTTATTGAGATTTTATCTCAAAGTTCATGATTATCTATATTTAGACTGATCATACTTTGCGGGGGAGCATTCAAGTCGACTGGATTTCTCCTTCTCAAGTAATTTGTCTTCATTACCTTCATGTTTATCTAATGGATATACATATATCATGCTAAGGTAATTGAATTCAAATGGATGAACTTTGGTATAGATTTTGAATAGAATCTAGTATATTTATTTTGATTTCTTTTTCGATGATTATACTCTTTATGGAATTGATTCACTAATTTGTATGGGCAAATTATGAATCATGTTTTTTTTTATGATCATTGTTAAAAGTTTTATTATATTCTTGATTTTTTTATATATACTAGATCTGCAAATTTCTATTCCTCTTGATTTATTTATGACCAATGATTGATTCCTACTATATTGATATATTTTTTTGGTCTATTTCAAAACACAATATGATGAACAAAATATGTTTTGAATGTCATTTTTGGATTTCTAGTTGGTAAACTATGTATTGATTGATTTCAATGTTTTTAAGTTCAACCAACTTTTTTTGACAAGCTTTTCTACTATAGTTATGCAATTTTCTAAACTTGTTACACTATTCTCCTAATCCTTCATCATGATTATTTGTGCTTTCTTCATTTACTTATGCTTGAGTTCATTTTAGCTCTAATTACGGGGGAGCTTATTTTTGATCATGTCAAATGGGGAGAAATAAGTTTAAGTTAGCACATAATATTCCAGTATTATGTGTTTATTAGTGATACATGCATCCAGTATTATGTGTTTATTAGTGATACATGCATCTATCGTATCTTTCTTAAACTTAACCGATTTGCCATAATCAAAAAGGGGGAGATTGTTAGTCCAATGATTATATCATATTTTTGAATATGACTAATCAATTAAGTTTACCATAATGACATCACTACTATTCATGTAATCACTATCATGTTGCTACTTAAACTTAGCATTGTCCTAAATGTTCTATATCATATTGCTATGCTTGTATCATATTGGTTTTGTTTGTCTAACATGTACTTGTAGACATGCAATAAGCATGATCAAGTTGTGTCAAACCAGGGCATATGCAATGGAGAATTATTGATGGGACAAAGACGGTGTTATACAAAAAGATTTCTCTGAACCGCCTAACGACCTATTCGGGGCCTCGCATCGGGGGTTCCGCTGCCCGGTCAGCGGACAGGGGTCGAGGGGGAAGCACCACCCGTGGGGGTTCGGGGGCGAAGCCACCGAAAGGTATTCAGATTTCTAGATCTGTTTATCTTTAGATGACTGCCGTCAAGTAAAAAAAGGCGTCTTCAAGTCTGCTCAAATATTTGAAGAAAGGCGTCATCAAAGGGCTCTTAGTTTTCCTATTTTATCAATGTATTTTCCATATTTATTGAGTCTAGGAATACGATGTAAACTGCATCTAATGGCAAATAGGCTATCCAAGAAACATTTTCAAAATACCCTTTCATTTTGAAAACAAGCCCACTTACAAAAGCCCAAACTACTTCCTAACTGTTTGACTTTTTCAAAAAGCCCAAAAACCAATTTGCTATTATGTGTTTATTAGTGATACATGCATCCAGTATTATGTGTTTATTAGTGATACATGCATCTATCGTATCTTTCTTAAACTTAACCGATTTGCCATAATCAAAAAGGGGGAGATTGTTAGTCCAATGATTATATCATATTTTTGAATATGACTAATCAATTAAGTTTACCATAATGACATCACTACTATTCATGTAATCACTATCATGTTGCTACTTAAACTTAGCATTGTCCTAAATGTTCTATATCATATTGCTATGCTTGTATCATATTGGTTTTGTTTGTCTAACATGTACTTGTAGACATGCAATAAGCATGATCAAGTTGTGTCAAACCAGGGCATATGTAATGGAGAATTATTGATGGGACAAAGACGGTGTTATACAAAAAGATTTCTCTGAACCGCCTAACGACCTATTCGGGGCCTCGCATCGGGGGTTCCGCTGCCCGGTCAGCGGACAGGGGTCGAGGGGGAAGCACCACCCGTGGGGGTTCGGGGGCGAAGCCACCGAAAGGTATTCAGATTTCTAGATCTGTTTATCTTTAGATGACTGCCGTCAAGTGAAAAAGGCGTCTTCAAGTCTGCTCAAATATTTGAAGAAAGGCGTCATCAAAGGGCTCTTGGTTTTCCTATTTTATCAATGTATTTTCCATATTTATTGAGTCTAGGAATACGATGTAAACTGCATCTAATGGCAAATAGGCTATCCAAGAAACATTTTCAAAATACCCTTTCATTTTGAAAACAAGCCCACTTACAAAAGCCCAAACTACTTCCTAGCTGTTTGACTTTTTCAAAAAGCCCAAAAACCAATTTGCAAAAACCCTGACAGAACTCCAACAGAACTCGGCCAGAGTTCAGCCAGAATTCGGCCAGAGTTCGGTTAGTGAACATTGCTTTTTGAACTTGGTCTTCCTGCAGTTACGGATCTCAACGAGATTTTCTCATAGAGTTTTGCCCGAATTCTGTCCGAATTCTGTCAGAATTCTGCCTTTGGAAAAACTATAAATAGAGAAGGATTTCGATCATTTCAATACACCAATTCACTTTCATATCTCTTCTCTATAAGCCTACTACTTCTTCCAAAGTATTCTGAGCTATTAATTTTCAAATCCCAAACCAGTTACAATCCTCTAGCCGATTTGCCAGTGCGGTACGGTCTAGAAGCTCCAGAGTGATTGTAACCAGAGGCTTGATTGAAGAAAGACACTTCACAATTGAAGTTGGTCGAGTACTTCGGATCAAAGCTCGCGTTGTAGAAGTTGCAAGAACTTCGGATAAAAACTTGTGGTGATTTTCCATAGTGGATTCAACTGGAAGCTAGAGTTCTTCCGACTGGACTAGTCCTCACAAAAGGGAAACTAGTATACATCCTTGTGTTTGCGTTTGCTCTCTACTCTCTACTTTTTATTTACATATCTGTGATACATATATTATGTGATCTTGCTGCTAGCATTTTTTAATTAGCTAATTTTCGCTGCCTACTCTATTCACCCCCTAGAGTATTGCGCTTTATAACTCGTTCCTACAACCGGTCCTACACTTGAAAGACTTTGTAATTATGCTGCTTATTCAATAAAGAGATTGTTTCTTATATTCTGTTTAATTCAATATGATTCAGTTTCTTTCTCTATGAAATGTTATGATTTGAGATAACCATTTAAAGAAAATTTATTCTTGCCTTGTACGAGTGCAACTCCAGATTCGTACGGCATCACGCCCCAACGAGGATGATCAATTCGGCTGAATCGATGCGAGGACGAATAATTCGGCGGGTCGGGACGTGACAAAGTGGTATCAGAGCTCTAGGTTCTATTTCCTAGGGACATTTTATTTCGTTTCAATTCCAAAGTTGTCTTCCATGATCAAATGACTCTTGACTCTACTCGATGCCACATTGGATGTTCCGTACAACAAGTCTAATACAATGTTATGTATTTTGTTGCAAGTGTTTCAAATTTATATGATGTTGCTGAGTAAAAGTTGTGAAATATTTTATGCATCAAGTGCAACGAGCCGTAAAATATTATTGCATCAAGTACAGCAAGTTGTGAAATTTGAATTGAGATGTTTGTTGTTTCAATGCAACAAGTTGATATAAGAAATGTTGGTTGCATCAGTATAGCAAAACTTGAGGGATGTCGTTGCATCAAGTGCAACGAGTTAAATTATGAATGATGCCTTGCGTATGAACATGCAAGTTGATATCGAATGTGTTGAACGAATTCAAGTATCAATTTTGAATGTTAGAAAAGGAATTTGCACGAAATATAACAGATGGAAATGAAAATCATAAAAAGATAGGAACAAATTGGTTCGATTGTGTGCCAAACTTGAGTTGGCAAATATATACATTGGCCGAGTTGTATCGAATTTTGATTAATTGAAAGTTACATTTGTAATCGGCATGATCAACGCAGGATGCTTAGTTCCGAATAAATGTTGATTCATAACTAAGCATCCTGCGTTGAGTGGTATATGCCATACTGCTTACGCAATAGATGCGTTGAGCATATTATGTGAATTGTGATAGATTTGTACATAACACAAGAGTAGTATTGAGACTCAATTGAAAACGTTACAATAATATTCTGATGCCAGTGTTCTTCGATAAGTTTGGCTAGAACAATCAGGCACAAGCTCATGTCAACGGACGATAAGTTGAACAGGAACTCGAAATTTATAAGTCGATCGAATAACTGAGACTAGAGAAACGATTATGCTTTGAGACAATAATTGGATCGGCGGGATAGAAAAGTCAAAATTATAATAGATCGTACGACTTGCGAGCTCGATAAAAATGTTGGTCGATGTGAATTGTAATCGGATTACACGAATTATGAGCTGGATAAAATATTGATTGATGCAGATAATTGTGCCTAAGAAAAATAGTTGGTTATGCTGAGATGAAACTCATTTGAGTATGATTGAATCGCGTGAAACTTAGAGGGTATGATCGTATAACTCGAGGGTTCGATGTTGGACAATCGTAACTCGATTACGCAATTGAAGTATAGCGGTATACGATGAATCAGGAAATGATGTCATGCGTATAGACAAGTTCGTTGTGAACTTAGATGTATGTGATGCGAGTTAAGTTGAGGTTGATACAGATTCAAAGTTGACCCTCGCGTTATCAAAATTGATACACAAGAAAACGTAAGCACGATATGATAATACAAAACAGAGCGTGTCTACGAATCAAGATTTTTGTAAATAGCAATACGAGAATGTTGAACTGGTTGATCATAAACTTTGCAATTGATCAGGGTAAGACTGTAAAGTCATTGATGATAGTTTTGATGCGTATAGCATATTGACCGTGAGTAGATAGACTCGAACTTGATATGAGTAGATGTTTCGTGAATTGCAGAATCATCAGCGGTAGTGCATGAATTATTTAGAGGATAGTTACGCCTCAGTTGCGTAGGTAGAAATGATTATGCTTGGATTTGGGTAGAGTCTCATAGAAATTGTTAGAACATGATTTGGCTCCGAAATAAGATATGGCATGGTGTAGTAACTTTCCTTCGTTAATGATCCACAATTATCTAGCATAGCTTTCCGATAATTGACCCTAGAAGACTTGATTACCAAATCAAAATAAATGATGGAGACCTATAAGATGACTCAAACGATGTCACATATGAAATTGCGTCGAGAACAAATATGATGTGGTGCATATTGATGATAATTATAGGCGAACGAATAATTGTTTCAAAAATTGATGGAACAGCTTCAGTTGAGAATGATATAGTCGAATTTTAAAGATTGGTCGGATGAATGCTTGAATGTTATGTTGGTCGACGATCGAAATAAAAATTCACAAACGAACTTGGTGATACAGATAGGTGATTGCGAGAATCGTGCTATGCACAAGAGCGAGCGATAAGAGATTGACTTTCGAGTTATGTCATTGGATTTGAATTCGTATAGCAATTGAGCTTACGTGAATCAAACTTATATTTGATGTAGCGAGACGGATTAACATCTGTAAAGAGCAGGAGTTGCATTTACAAATAAGAAATGGTGGTAGAATGGAGTATCCTACTATTGTGCAGGCTATTATGACATCCAAACGAAGGGGAGGACAGTGGTATAAAGAAGCTCAACTACGACTGGTAGCTTCAATATGGTATGTCTGGAGGGAGCGGAACAATCGCATATTTGAAAGGCTAAAGATAGTTTGGATTAGAATCATACATAATATATAGAATGATGTACATTGTACAGGGTTGCCAATGGGCAACAGTTAGTATAATTCTTTGTACTAAGGGATGTAAGGAGATTTTGGATCTACGATATATAAAATTACCTTCTTTCAAATATATATATATATATATATATATATATATATATATATATATATATATATATATATATATATATATATATATATATATATATATATATATATTAATATATATATATATATATATATATATATATAAATATATATATATATATATAAATATATATATATATATATATATATATATATATATTAATATATATATATATATATATATATATATATATATATATAAAAATATATATATATATATATATAAATATATATATATATATATATATATATATATATATATATATATATATATATATGTTGTTGGTATTTTTGTCTTTGAACTAGTGAGAATAGTCCCACATCGGCTACACCACCAGGTGGGAATCTCAATATAATATTTTGCTTGTGTTGAGATGTGCACATGGGATGTGGTGGTGTCACGCCCCAGAACCAGAATACTGGAGAGCGGGGGCAGACATAGCCAGCTACGTATAATGAAATGGAATCCACTCCATTATACGGTCACGGCTGTCTAGATATATGAGGGTTTATCTACAAGCCAACAGTCTCTTATGGTCGATAACAAGCCTAGTGTCTCAATCACAAGCAAGTAAATAGAGTTACAAGATGTAAGATCACCAAATATACAATAGTAAGGCGTCCCAAACATTACATATTCAGCTGATCATGAAGCTAGTCGTTACAAAATGTGAGGACTAGCAAGAGTTTCAGTCATACATGATCAACCCTAGGTTGCCAATCATGTTACAGCCCGTAGGCAGACAGTAAGTAAAAATGTACACGAGCTAACACTTGCTCGGTGGCTAAATGCCTCAAAAGAATTAATTTACAATAGAGTGGGAGAGCAAAAATAAACCCACTCGTTGCCCTGGTTACGTCTGGTGTTCACCATCGGGCTGGAAAGTCGGTAGATCCTCTGGAGCTGCTCTGGTATCTGGCCATACAAAACCAGCTGGGTCAGACCCCAGAAAGAGCAAGTGCCACAAAGGAGGCTTCACTTAGGAACTAAAACCAGCAATCAGCACAAGAGTATAATTAAATGAAAGACCGTAATTAAGGAAAAGCGTGACAGGTGATATACGATGAGATATACCATGGGACTATTCAGATAACCAGGTTACAACCCGTAAACCAAACAAGGACCGGGGTTGTAACCCTTCGTCCGAACAGAACTTGGATTCTCCCACCATTTATCGGCGAGATAAAATAAGAAAACAGGTCATGTGACAATCTTGTACAGAATCAAGGCAAGAATAGACTGGTAAACTTCATCCAACATTTCACAGCCAAGCAATAAGTACGGCTTGATACTTTAACTAACTAGGGTTATCACAGACCTAGTTACTAGCAAGATGCAGTGAGATTGATCCACAGCCACAAGCCCTGCAGACCATCCAGGCTATCCAGACGTAATTTAGAGTTGAATTCAAGTGGGTACATCGTCCAGAAAATGCATGTACCCTTAGGTGACTTAGAGGGTGCAACACATGACAGTGTGCTGGAAATGTGCCCTACTCGACGGCAAGCTACAGATCCCAAGTGGGGCGCCCAGATAACGGAATTGCCTGTAGCTGGGAAATCTCTTCATGACTACTGGATTTATTCTAGTTGTTAGCCTTAGTTGATTTCAGTGGGTGCCCCTGACCGTGGTACTCAGGGATCCCCGTCCTAGACATGATGCAAGACAAGACGGGTTCATTTGTACAAGCACAATCGTCCACGGTGTCCAAGTTATTCAATCTTGTCATGTCGTGTTAGCCGTCGCAACAGCATTTCGAGGAATATCATGCCAGGTTTATCATGTCAAGAGTGCGCCACGACGGGCCACTATCAAGAATTATCATGTCAAGTTATCATGTCAAATTTGTCAGGTCAAGTTATCATGTCGGGAGTGCACCACGGCGGGTCACTATCAAGTCATGCCATTTATCAAGGAGGAGAGAAACTTGCACAATTAAATAATAATATATTAATAATATATATATTCTTGAAGCCAAAGAGAAACTCTACAACTTTCATGTTGGAAGTGGGAAGAAATTTTGACCACAATTTACGCAAATAAGACATTTAAACAATCAAAGTGGGACCCATGTGGTCCAAAAGTGGGAGAACAAACATGCGGTCAAAGGGAGTGGGAAGCCACCCATGCGGCCAGCCAAGGCATATGCGGCCAGAAAATAGTTGAAGGGGGGCCATGCGGCCAAGAGTAAATGCCTACAAGAAATATTCATGCAACCAGAAAAGATCGAGAGTGGGAAGGCAATAATTGCGAGCTTCCACTCAAACAAAGAAAAGGGGCACATGTCCACTCAGGTATAGTGGCCATGTGGGACCCAAAAATAATCAATACATTAACCACGTGGCCAGCACACAATGGCAATTGCCATGCGGCTCTGCTTGCATGAAAATGCAAACAAGTAACTAATATGAAATAATTTATTCTGCAGCTACACTTGATTCATGCATTATAAAATGATGCATATGTGGCTCTTGCTTTATCCTAAGGCCTATGTGGCCAACCTAGCACGCCTTGCTAATGCAAGCAAATTATTACACAGACCAATGCTATATAATATAATATATATACTAAAGCTCATTACACAGACTAATGAGACTAAAGCTATATAATATAATATATACTAATGCTCATTTGCTTAGAAAGTACAAATGACAGAACTCATAATATATAATATAATATATCTATTTGTAATCCATGCGGCCATGGCATTAGGCTTGGGGACTTAAGTGCAAAATTGCATTTAATGGACTTGAATGCATAAAAAAAAGTATTAAAGGCATTCTTATGCGGCTCTTGCTTTATAGGCTTTTGGACTAAAATGCAAAAAATGTATTAATGGACTTAAATGCATTAAAATGCATCCAAGGAATTCTTATGCGGCTCATGCCTTATAGGAAAACATTGGAAAATGCATTGGGACAAGCACTAACCACACATACTTGTTCTGATGCCATACGGCTCTCCCTATCAGCATGTTCTTTCATACAATTGCAAAAAAACAAGCTAAGCCTTATGCGGCTGACTGTTATCATTGCATTAAATAATGCATGCAAAAATAAATGCTGGCTGTTGCATGTATAGGCCATGCGGCTGAGTGCAAAAATGTCCATGCGGCTCAGCAAAATTTCATAGATCAAATTTGGACCAAACAATATTTTCTGCAACATGGGATCATCAACTTAGCAAAATATGCAAGTTTGATGGATCAAAAATCCTGGGAACCAAAATATCACAAAGCTAGATCTATAAAAATTTAACCATGGAAATGAAAAATGACAAGTACTAAAGTAGTTTAAAAACACATGAGAAAGACAATAGAACAATAAAAATGGACTTCCTCCATGAAGCAAGATGCACTTGCCTAAGCTCTCCACTCTCTCCTGGTAGGTGGGGAAGTAAAGATGGAGAAGAAGAAATGAGTAATGAGTAATAATGGAAGAGAGAGAGTGGGATATATATTTATGGTGGGAGTGGTGGTAGGTGGGAGTGGTTCTCCTCAAAAACCAAACCAAGCCAATGCAATGCCATGATGAACCATGCTAATGCAACATGCAAAAAAATAAATAAAATAAAAATCCAAGGCTAACTAATTATGACAAACCAGAAATACGAGCCCGGAATACGTACACGTATTCCCAATACGTAATACGAACTACGGACATTACAGGTGGGACACATGTGAGTGCCATATGGGAGTGTTTTCCTAGGAGAAAAAGGATTAACTCCACAAAGAAAGCATTCATATTTTTTGTCATACTCATGAAAAAATTTCCTAAGGAGATAAGCCCAAACTCGACTCAGACTTGGACTCGGACTCAAGGGCGCAAAGTAACACTTTGTTGACACACATAGCATATCGCATGGTGCATTGTGCACATTTGTTACTCTCGTTGCAGGCGCGGGCACATGCACAGGCTATGCGGGTATGCATGTTTACGTGCATGCGTCGTTGTAAGGCTGCGCGCATGGGCTGTTGCACGACTGGCTTAGTGTGCAGGGGTAATTGTTGCTGTGCTATTAGGCACATAAGTGCAGACAGCATGGTTGGCGCACATTTTTGCTAATTGTAGAATTTGAACAGTTATGGAAAGATTGGGTCAATTATTCAGATTCATTCTTATGGGATTTGAATTTAGTTCGTTCATATCTTTATGTATTGGCGGCAAGATTAGGGTTACTGTTTTCACCCAACTCTATAAATACTCTCTTCGTGTCCCTTTGAGAACTTGCTTCGAAATTGAGACACAAAGTGTTGTATGCTGTGGCCGCCATTGGAGACTATAGGAGTTCGTGTGAGTCCACCAAGAAGGTGATCGTGAGCGTTCTAGTAGTTCATATCTGAACTTGCTGATTTATAGAAGCATATCACGTAGGGGCAAATCTTGCTTTGAGCAACGGTGATCTTCATCACCCTAACAAGGATTGTTTCATCTTTTCCTTATCTCTTTCTTTCGAATTATTGTAATATGTTCTATATCACGTAGGGTCGAATCTTGCTTTGAGCAATGATGATCTTCATCACCCTAACAAGGATTGTTTCATCTTCTCCTTATCTCTTTCTTTTGAATTATTGTAATATGTTCTGTCTGTATGCGTATTTCGATAATAACACGTACGCGCGTGCGCAGACACACACATTGAAAGAAGGTAATTGTGGCGAACGCTCCCATCGGGAATCGATCTCCTGACCACTCGGACTGCATGTCTCACCGCTACTATATATATATATATATATATATATATATATTTATATATTTATATATATATATATATATATATATATATATATATATATATAAAATATATATATATATATATATAATTCAAAACTTATATACGTATATATGTAAAAAGAGGGCCATTTCCATATTTTTATCTAGGGTCGATCCTGGCCTCCGACACTCCTTGATAAATTATCTTGTACCTCCTACACTGATTGATACTTCGATTCGTGCCTCAAATATTTTTTTCCTAAATTGGTTCGCGAAATTGTTTATCATTTATATTATATTTTGAATTATTGACCTACAATAACACTTCTTTCAGCCACTACGTAGTGATTAATTGTCACTACCACATTTTAGCTTGAGGGTATTTTGGTTATTATGATTTTTTTAAATTATTTTATTATTGTTTGATTGTTGGTTGTGATTTTGTACTTTTGCTAGTTGAGATCATAGAGACTAGCCTAGTGTTTGACTTTGACTTTGGTGACTTAGTTAGCATGGTAGAATGGTGTGGGACCCTAATCTAACTTAAGTTGACTCAAGTTGACTTGAGTGTGGCTAGGTTTCATGGAAGGATTGGGTGCTATATGTTGATTGGGCTATTAGCTAGAAGGTTGAGACAACTAGCTAGTGCATTAGGCCCATGACCCATTTCCCAAGAAACCCTAACCCTAATCTCATGTGGCCGACCCCTATAGCAGCCATATGGAGACCTAAACTTCCCTATATAATATCTCTCATTAGTCACGTACCTCTTTTAGAAATCTCCCTTTTGGAAACCCTAATTTTTCTTCCCCAATTTATCAAATCTCACCATTCCTCCACCAAATTGATCCCACTCACTTGTATTTGAAGTCATTTCTGGAGTAGAGGTTGAAAGGAGCTTACTTTCTAGGAATGGAGCTCTTTTGGCTATTGCTATTGGAAGATGACTTCTTATTTTGGGGTTTTTTTATTGAGATATACTCTCAATAGGTAAACCCCTTAAATTGATTCAAATCTCATATTTCTTTCCATCGTTGCATCCATCTAGGTGTCCCTTAGCTGTAGAGTGAGTTTGGTAGGAATTCGTATTATTTTGATGTGTGTATCGGACACGTATCAGTGTCCTATGATATGTGTTTGATGAAATGCCACAGTGACTGTTTTGTTCTCATTTTCTGCAAGTAAATATATGATTTTGTAGCCCTAGGTGTGTTGGTCACAGATCCATGTCACTAAGCATATTTTTGTGTCGTGTCCGTGTCCAAAATGGACACGAACTTGCTCGCACACGCCCGCGTGTTGTGTCCTGCTGCTCGAGGCATGCAGCGGACATGACATGCAACGAGAAGGGATGAAACTTGAGGGACACGTAGGGGCATTGTCTGCGAACATGTCCCTAAAGTTTCATGGCTTCTCGTGTCGTGCCGGACACAAAAATTTGAGTGCACGTGTTTTGTACTGTGACTGTGCGCGTGTGTATTCGCGTCTGATACGCGTGTCGTATCGCACGAATACGTGTCGTGGGCACCTCGTGTCGTGTCGATTGGGTAGCCCTACATGTGGGCTACATGTGGACACGAGCACGAGATGTGTCGTGGCTTATGTTGTGTCCACGAGCCCTTGACACGCTCGCACGAGGCAGTGTTCGAGCCAGTTTTCTGCTATGTGTTTAAATTGTGTTTGGACACCTCGTGTCCAGTTTTGTGGACACAAGATGAACCCACATGACATGTATAATATGTACCACATGTCTGCACACACTAATTTGACATTTCCTTGGGTTTTCACATGTGTATTTATGTTTTCCTAAGTCGGGTTTGCAATGTTCTGATACTGAGTTCTTATAAACTAGGTTTCAATTGGTTTAAATGTTAAAATTGATGATTAATATAATATATTTTACTGCAAATGTAAACTGAAATGCCATGTTATATCTGGGTTACATTTGGGCTTTCAAATTGGGTTTTGTTGATGATTATTTCATATTGAATTGCTAATTGGGGTTTGATCGAAACCTGGGAATTGAGTTTTGGGCTCTGTGATTTTGTTTACTAAATTTTGTATGTTATATTTTAACATCTTAAACTGTGAACCTGGGTTTATTGATATGTAAATTACTGAAAAGAGTGTCATGCCCCGCTCCCAGAATTATGGCGAGCCGGGTACGTAACATCATCCCCAGTCTACGCGACATACGAATATGCTAGTACCCATATTCACGATTATTGCCCGTAAGGTTCATGCATAGGTAAAAGCAGGTCATAACTTACATAAAATTAAGTCAGCAATAATCTAAAACTAAGACATTCTAACTAATTGAACATGAACATAACTATTTCTACCTAGTACAATTTTGAGCCCTACTATAAATAATACAATTATACCTTAAACAAGTAGAGAAAAAGAATTCTTGTTCCAACTTGAACGTCTTCAATGGTATCAACACGTCCTTGATCTCCAGTTGTCCTTCAGTACCTGATACCGGCTTCACTTGGTACACTGCTACAAAATCTAGTGAATAATACTAGGTCGTTTAGAAACGATAAGCAAGTTCTCGGCCAAGAACGGTTAAAAGTAAAAGAGATATGAAATGAAAACGAGACATAATAGTTTTGTAAGGTAATTTTCATTGAAAAGAAGTATCATATTAATGTATGAGTATCATGTTTCCTTTTTTTTATAGGCGTCATGAAATGAAATGCAAAAAGGGAATCAAACCTAACATGGAATGCAATATTGGAGAACAACCCCTGAATATTCATCTAAATAATTTCCCATCAACAATCCCGTTAACCTGGGATCAGGCTGTGAATTTGGCGGCACGGTGCTTAGTATCCGGCCTGGAGCCTCCCTTGGGGCTTAACAATCACTAATTCGATGTTACTGTCGAAATAGATGTAATAATCTGGAGCCTCCCTTGGGCTTAGTTTGCCTCCTTTGAGCAAACGAAATAAGAGCCTCCCTTGGGCTTAGTTTGCCTCCCTTAAGCAAACGGAAATACGTGAGCTAAGCCTCACAAACTCGATTCGCATGGCCTTACGAATGAGTAAAAAATTTGCTAATCAGCTTTTTAATTATAATTATGCTACGGGACTATTTAGGAATATTCAGGTTGTTCTCCCCCTCCCAAATGTTTTACCAAGAATTTTCCTGAATACTTCTAGGTTTATGAAAATAAACCAATTTTTCTATAATTCTAAGAATTTTGGCTCTCTTAAAATTTTCGAAAATTTCGGCAGAGTCTCATTTGTATTTTGAGACTTCGAAAATTTATAAGAGACACAATATATATATGATTTAAAATCCGGGTTCGCCGACCCCTTCGGTGGAGCAACTCTCAACACCGGAACCACGCATGTATGTATATAATCACATAAATGACTTAAAATTTTCTTATCCAAGGCTATTTTACCTTGGGAAAGGTCCGTTTGACTACTTGTGATTTGCTAAAAATACAAGTCCAGAACAATCATTAGTCATTAGTGAAACTCATTCTCAAGGAGAGGAATATTATTACAATTCTAATTGTAAGTGACATAAACCAATATGTAGAAAATCAAAAATGCTCAAAGGTATTGTATAGGGTTATAATCAGACTATCTCGAGGCTAAAAGATTCTGATATAAACATGTATGTAGGTGCAAAGTTTATATGTAATGCTGATTTTATATAAAGTGGACCAAAATATTAAATAAAGACTTTAGGGGCCTAAACACATACTAGTCAGAACCAGAAAATGAAGACCCAAACATATTTGGTCAATTCCCAAATTGACATGATATGTGAACATGTATTTGAACATAACAAAGTTACCCAAGAGATTTAATCAAGTCTATAGCAGTCTTGAAGCTTGATACTAATGTCCTCTATGTGTCCGGTAATTCCAAAAATACACTAATTTAACTAGATAGTGGTAAAATATCTCAAATATTTGTATAAAAAGAATTTAGACAGAATTGTACATATTAAGGAAATACTTATAAAATATTAATTCCTAAATAACTTTACCTAAACTAGACTAAGGACTTCAAGTTCATGTATAGGTGATATCAACAACCTTAAATTACATGACAAGTTAGGAATTTGTCGAGTTAAAGATATGTAGACATACAACTTGATTTGAAAGATAAGAATGTTGTGCAACTAATAGAAAAATTAGTAACAGACACAACAATGCATAAGAAACTATCTTGACGATTAAAAAGGGAAGAAATTTACTAGGCTTATTATCTATTACCCTAGCTTTCACCAACAGACTATATTAGAGAGCACCCTATGGCAAAGTGATATTCCTAATAACAAGGAGCCTACAAGTCAAATAAAATTTAACAAGTTCTTCACTATCAAATTAACAATGGTTGGAAAGTCTACATGGAAAGTGTTAGATGGAGTCATTGACACACTTATATTACATTCTTCACAGAGCCTACCTGGAAAACCCTTTATAGAATAAATGGCACGTACTAAATTTATACATGTATCCTATATTCCATGTTAAATATTATTTTTATATAAAAGAACGAAATCAGAATATAAATTTCTAATCTTGGCAAGAGAAATAATTGTTGATTTGAACAAATTATCTGAGAAAAGGAATGAGGACTTGCCTTGGGTTCTTGAGTTGGACCTAGGATTTCTCTAAACTTCTTCTAAATTAACCCCCTAATATTGATAATTTCAGCAAATAAATAATTATAGAAAATTATAACCAAATTTATCAAGGATGAACAAAATATTGAAGAAGGAAATTTATACCCAAGATGGAATTGGGGCTAGGGCTTGGTTCTTCCATTCTTCTTCATCTTTTTCTCCAATTTCTTCTTCTTTCTTTTTCTTAGAAGAAAAAGGGGGTTTGGGTTTTGGTTTTAATGGTGGTGGTGATATTGATGAAGATGGAGATGATGGTGGTGGTGATGTGGTCTACGGCGAGGGGGGGGCCGCCGGCGGTGGAGGGGTGGCCGACGGCGGCCGGAGTGGCAGCGGCGCTGCCGCAGCAGCAGCTAGGGGTGCCAACGAATGCTTATCGGTACGGACAGGACAATATCCGTATCCGTATCCGAATTTTTTTGTAATATTCGAATCCGATCCGATATCCGAACGGATATCTCTTTGACACTCCGAATTCGTATCCGTCTAGTTAACGGATATCGGATAATATCCGATCCGATTAGCTAAAAAATTCAAATGCTAGTATCCGAATATCCGAAATTCAAAATATTAAAAATTTAGTTATTATCAAAATATCCGAAAACCAAATTCAATTTCTCTACATATTTGAGTCCTTTCTTCTTGTGTTGTAAATTATAATTAATATATATTACTATTATATATAAATTATATTATAATTATTTTATGTAAAAGTTAGTTGAGAATAAAATACTTTAATCTTCTCTATTAATTAATATATATTACATATACATTATATTATAATATATATAAAATTTTGGATATCCGAATCCGATATCCGAATTTGATATCCGAAATTTGCAATTTAAAGTCGGATCGGATATTAACGGATTCGAATACCTTAATATCCGAATTCGTATCCAAAAATGGATAATATCCGAAAAATATTCGGATATTCGAATCCGATATCCGAAATTTCGAAAAATATCCGAAAGTTCGGATACGGAATCGGATCGGATTCAAATTTTCGACTATCCATTGACAGGTCTAGCAGCAGCTAACAGCAATAGCAACAGCGGGTAGCAGTAGTAGAAGTAGTAGCAACAACAGTAGAAGAGGAAGGAGGAGAAGAGGAAGAGTGAAGAGAATGAAGAATAAAGAGAAAGGAGAGAATGGGGAGGGTTTAAATGAAAGGGAAGAAGGAGATGGCCTCTTTCTTCAAGTATAATGACACATGGCATGACATTTGTCATGACCATGCCTACTCCATTCCAAACAATGACACCTAGGTAGTTGAGTAGGTAAATTAAAAATTATAATTGCAAAGTATTTTTCTTAGGGTTTAAAATGAAAATCTATAAAAATAAAATGAAAACATTATTATTATTATTACATCAATTATTGTTTATATTATAAAAAAAATAAATTTAGAGCAAAACATTTAATTAGATAAAAATATAATAAAATATTAATACATTAATTATTGAAAAGCAGCTATGACACTCTACCCACCTTACAAAAATTTCGTCCTCGATATTTAAAATTCGAAGATAAGATCCTTAAAATAATTATATAGAGAAATGAAAAAGACACTCTACCTACCTTATAGAGATGAAGTAGCAATCTATTATTAAATAAAATTATTTGAAAAAATTATTTAGCCAAAGCTTGACGAAAATAAAGGCAATTCGAAGATATTTGAAACTATCAAGATTCTTGAAATTTCATAGAATCAGTCAAAATACTGTAACTGTGTAAACTCTACAAAAAATCAAATCATATTTCTCATTTCTTGTTTCCTGACGTGATATAATAGCCTTGTGCCTGACCATTGTGCATATGGCTGCAGTCAGGATACCGCTTCACTATCAGGATTCATAGCTGCATTTTCTTGCTACCACGACATTGAATGAGTAGAAAATATGGTTATGAAGTAGTATTACCAGGTAAGTTATTTTTAGCAATCCAAAATATATTTAAAAGGTCAATACAAAATTTTCAAGTTTTTTAAACATCTTCGGCATTACTTTATCATAGTATTAAAAGTAATATGTAATATTACATAAGACAAACTCATATATCTAATATTATCAAAAGCGACATATGTCACTTTAAATTATTCAGCTCAATGAATTTCACATCCAGACAGTAGTAAAACAAAATCAAAATCTGAATATCATATCTTGAAATCTATTACGAAAATTATATCTTGATTCTCAAAATTTTATTAAATTCTTGAATCATGTTTCGAGAATATGTGCCTCGCCAATTGGATGGCCAGTCTGAATGGCTGCAACAACTTCTCATTTCACGATTCATTAGAGAATTTTAGGTCTCAAGACACAACAAGTATTCATTCACATAAATATTATTTACACAAAATCCAATCAAAGCATTCACTTCACAGAAAAGAAATATCAAAAAAGTAAATTGCAATGGATATTAGATAGAGGACAATTCCTGAAATAGGGATGCCAGAAAAAGATATAAATGGAAGAAAAGATTGAGGATACAATTCTAGATTTCATTTAGTGAATGTTAAGTGAAGCAACAAAATTGAAAATTTTGAAGTAGATTGGGTTTGTGATATAACCAGACCACAGAAAATTCAACAGATAAAGGAGAACGAGTCAGGACTTAGACATCGATAGAAGTCTAGAGGGAATAAGGAATAAAAAAATTAGCTTCTTAATATAATATGTATATAATACTCTATACAATAACTGTTATGCAAAACCTTAGACAAGTTATTGCTAGTACTTTCCTATCCAGTAATCATTCAAAATATATTTATATCTATACTTACCCCTTCACTATTTCTAACTATGTAATGGTTCAAAAATATATTTAAACTCTGGGTTTACTAGAGATACCAAGTCCAAGATTCTTAAGGAGTCTTCTAGATTCTTTTACCAGCTCAGACGAGAATACTTGTCCTATTCTCCCTGACTTAATAGGCCTAGAATGATTATGTCAATCCTTATACTACCCATGACCTAGGTAA
Organism: Iris pallida; assembly: GCA_029216955.1. NCBI lineage: Eukaryota > Viridiplantae > Streptophyta > Magnoliopsida > Asparagales > Iridaceae > Iris > Iris pallida. The sequence continues at coordinate 8,575 of JANAVB010029442.1, read as the reverse complement.
GGACACCTGATTATATATACTCACTATAGAAATTTTATTTAGGTAAAGACACTATGAAATACAGTCTAACATAAACAATTCTATTTGGTATCTCTTGGATATTTCCTAAAACATATCTTAAAGTTTATACCTTAGCCTATAGGGTCTCCCCAAAATCTTGACCAACATCTTTTCTCAGCTTGCATAGGTTTCCCTAGAACTTGGCCTATATCCTATCCTTGGGTTGTCAGACCTGCATCTTATCCTATTTCCTCTATGCAATGTCTGACCTGCATGGGCCACCGCTAAAAAGATGTGTCATGCCCTGCTCCCAGAATTATGGCAAGCCAGGTATGTAACATCATTCCCAGGCTACGCGATATACGAATACGCCAGTACCCATATTCACGATTGTCGCCTGTAAGGTTCGTGCATAGGTAAAAGCAGGTCATAACTTACATAAAATTAAGTCAGCAATAACTAAAACTAAGACATTCTAACTAATTGAACATGAACATAACTATTTCTACCCAGTACAATTTTGAGCCCTACTATAAATAATACAATTATACCTTAAACAAGTAGAGAAAAAGAATTCTTGTTCCAACTTGAACGTCTTCAATGGTATCAACACGTCCTTGATCTCCAGTTGTCCTTCAGTACCTGATAGCGGCTTCACTTGGTACACTGCTACAAAATCTAGTGAACAATACTAGGTCGTTAAGAAACGACAAACAAGTCCTCGGCCAAGAATGGTTAAAAGTAAAAGAGATATGAAATGAAAATGAGACATAATAGTTTTGTAAGGTAATTTTCATTGAAAAGAAGTATCATATTAATGTATGAGTATCATGTTCCCTTTTTTTTTCTTTTATAGGCGTCATGAAATGAAATGCAAAAAAGGAATTAAAGCTAACATGGAATGCAATATTGGAGAACAACCCCTGAATATTCATCTAAATAATTTTTCATCAACAATTCCGTTAACCTGGGATCAGGCTGTGAATTTGGCGGCACGGTGCTTAGTATCCGGCCTGGAGCCTCCCTTGGGCTTAACAATCACCTATTCGATTTACTGTCGAAATAGATATAATAATCTGGAGCCTCCCTTGGGCTTAGTTTGCCTCCCTTGAGCAAACGAAATAAGAGCCTCCCTTGGGCTTAGTTTGCCTCCCTTGAGCAAACGAAATATGTGAGCTAAGCCTCACAAACTCGATTCGCATGGCCTTATGAATGAGTAGAAAATTTACTGATCAGCTTTTTAATTATAATTATGCTACGGGACTATTTAGGAATATTCAGGTTGTTCTCCCCCTCACAAATGTTTTACCGAAAATTTCTGAATACTTCTAGGTTTATAAAAATAAACCAATTTTTTTATAATTCTAAGAATTTTGGCTCTCTTAAAATTTTTGAAAATTTCGGCAGAGTCTCATTTGTATTTTGAGACTCCGAAAATTTACAAGAGACACAATATATATATGAATTAAAATTCGGGTTCGCCGACCCCTTCGGTGGAGCAACTCTCAACACCGGAACCACGCATGTATGTATTAATCACATAAATGACTTAAAAGTTTCTTATCCAAGGCTATTTTACCTTGGAAAGCTTCGTTTGACTACTTGTGATTTGCTAAAAATACAAGTCCAGAACAATCATTAGTCATTAGTGAAACTCATTCTTAAGGAGAGGAATATTATTACAATTCTAATTGTAAGTGACATAAACCAATATAGAAAATCAAAAAATGCTCAAAGGTATTGTATAGGGTTATAATCAGACTATCTCGAGGCTAAAAGATTCTGATATAAACATGTATGTAGGTGCAAAGTTCATATGTAATGCTGATTTTATATAAAGTGGACCAAAATATTAAATAAAGACTTTAGGGGCCTATACACATACTAGTCAGAACCAGGAAATGAAGACCCATACATATTTGGTCAATTCCTAAATTGACATGATATGTGAACATGTTTGAACATAACAAAGTTACCCAAGAGATTTAATCAAGTCTATAGCAGTCTTGAAGCTTGATACTAATGTCCTCTATGTGTCCGGTAATTCCAAAAATAACACTAATTTAACTAGATAGTGGTAAAATATCTCAGATATTTGTATAAAAAGAAATTGGACATAATTGTACATATTAAGGAAATACTTATAAAATATTAATTCCTAAATAACTTTACCTAAACTAGACTAAGGACTTCAAGTTCATGTATAGGTGATGTCAACAACCTTAAATTACATGACAAGTTAGAAATTTGTCGAGTTAAAGATATGTAGACATACAACTTGATTTAAAAGATAAGAATGTTGTGCAAATAGAAAAATTAGTAACAGACACAACAATGCATAAGGAACTATCTTGATGATTAAAAGGGGAAGAAATTTACTAGGCTTATTATCCATTACCCTAGATTTCACCAACAGACTATACTAGAGAGCACCCTATGGCAAAGTGATATTCCTAATAACAAGGAGCCTACAAGTCAAATAAAATTTAACAAGTTCTTCACTATCAAATTAACAATGGTTGGAAAGTCTACATGGAAAGTGTTAGATGGAGTCATTGACACACTTATATTACATTCTTCACAGAGCCTACCTGGAAAACCTGTTATGGAATAAATGGCACATACTTAATTCATACATGTATCCTATATTCCATGTCAAATATTATTTTATATAAAAGAACGAAATCAGAATATAAATTTCTAATCTTGGCAAGAGAAATAATTGTTGATTTGAACAAATTATCTGAGAAAAGGAATGAGGACTTGCCTTGGGTTCTTGAGTTGGACCTAGGATTTCTCCAAACGTCTTCTAAATTAACCCCCTAATATTGATAATTTCAGCAAATAAATAATTACAGAAAATTATAACCAAATTTATCAAGGATGAACAAAATATTGAAGAAGAAAATTTATACCCAAGATGGAGTTGGGGCTAGGGCTTGGTTCTTCCATTCTTCTTCATCTTCTTCTCCAATTTCTTCTTCTTTCTTTTTCTTAGAAGAAAAATTGGGTTTGGGTTTAGGTTTTAATGGTGGTGGTGATGTTGATGAAGATGGAGATGGAGATGATAGTGGTGGTGATGTGGTCTACGGTGGGGGGGGCCGCCAGCGGTGGAGGGGTGGCCGGCGACGGCCGGAAGGGCAGCGACGGCTGCGCACAGCAGAGCAGCAGCAATAGCAACAGCAGGTAGTAATAGTAGAAATAGTAGCAGCAACAGTAGAAGAGGAAGGAGGAGAGAGAAGAGGAAGAGTGAAGAGAATGAAGAATAAAGAGAAAGGAGAGAGTGGGGAGGGTTTAAATGAAAGAGAAGAAGGAGGTGGCCTCTTTCTTCAAGTATAATGACACGTGGCATGACATTTGTCATGACCATGCCTACTCCATTCCAAACAATGACACCTAGGTGGTTGAGTAGGTAAATTAAAAATTATAATTGCAAAGTATTTTTCTTAGGGTTTAAAATAAAAATCTATAAAAATAGAAATAAAAACATTATTATTATTATTACATCAATTATTGTTTTATATTATAAAAAAATAAATTTAGAGCAAAACATTTAATTAGATGAAAATATAATAAAATATTAATACATTAATTATTGAAAAGCAGCTATGACACAGAGGTTGGGTTTTAAGTATCAAAACTGAAGTTTAGATTTAATATAGAATTGTTTGGGTTTGATAAAAACCTGAGATTTGGTTAACTTGAGAACTGAGTTGGGCTTTAAAACCTGAGAACAAAATGTTAAACTGCAAACTGAGCACTCTCTACTTTATGCTGCCACATCTCTCTCTCTCTATACACACTTATACACATGTTGACACACACCCTCCTAACTGCCACTCTATACACACTCACACATATACTTCACTGCTCACAACTCTTGACACACCCCACACACTCATATAGACATATGCTGTTTTTTCTTTACTTCTATATACATATGTGGTTGTGCCTATATATATATAGCTTTACCTATATATATATATATATAATATATATTATATATATATATATATAGATATATATATATATATATATATATATATATATATTGCTATGTTGTATATTGTGCATAGGTAGATTAGTGCTTGTGTTAGGCTTGTATGCTTGTTTGCCTAGGCTAGCTATTGGTTAGGCCTAGACTTGACTAGTTAGACTAGTTTAGTCCTAGAATAGCTTGGTTGACCTAATTTGACTAGTATTGTTGACTAGAGTTGACCAAGAGTTGACTTTAGTCTAGAATGACCTAGAAATCATGTAGAATGCATTATAATCTACACTTTTACTTTATTGGACATGTTGTGACCTGTGTTGCTCTAAATAGGACTCATCTACTCTGTTTGGACATCTATACTCATCAGACACTTAAGATATCAGGTGAGTATATTATCTGATCATTTCATACTTGCTATGACTTATATTCTTGCTCTAGATTACTTTACTTGATGCTGTCACGTTGGTAACACGGATTAGTACTATATGGATCTTCTCATGAGATGTTATCCCCCTCGGAGCATCGGGTACATCATGTCATGTGCGTTTCACTTTCATCATGTACTCCTCTGCTTTCACTATTCATGTATACTCTTGTGATTCATGTACTCTCATGTTCACAGAGCCCTCATGTATACTTCATGTGCACTCATTTTAAGTCCCATATGAAATCATGTACAATAACATAACCTAGATCCTTGTGTATTGATTAGGGTACGGGGGAGTAGAAATAGTCATGTGAACAATTCCAAGTAGTGTAATCATGTACAACTCAGTAGTGTAATCATGTATTGATCAAGCCGTTCACATGCCTATCTTGTACTCTAAACCACTAGTCCCTTGTAGTTCTTTACTTATAGTAGATATTTCCAGTACATTATCTCTCTTTTTCATGTATATTTTTCAGCGATTCATGTATCTTACTCTATTGCATGCTTTATATTCCTGTCATGATATGAACTATTGAGATTTTGTGCTCGTTTCTGTCCTGACTGGACCTGAAATATTACAGATGACACAGAGGAGTTCTGTCCTACGTACTATGGAGCAGCCCTAGATGACACTTGCGAGTTGGACTCCCAGGAGGATCCAGTCCTTGCAGAGATATTACCCCAGTAGTCTAGGCTAGTTAGCTAGACTAGTTATTACTTTATTGTCTTGTCTTTACTTTGACTTTGAGATGTATATATTCTGGATGTTGTTGTTGTTGAGATGTTATGTCTTAGACACTTAGACTTCTTCTCCTCTGTTTGTATTTCATTTGGTGATATCTATTATCTTATCTATCTGATCATACCATTCTACCTTAGCTTGTGATTGAGTTATACCTTCTGCATTGTCCTCTGATTGGAGAGTATATTTGTGCAGTTATATCATATCATGTTAGATGTTTGTGACCTAGGACAGCGTTCTACCGCCGACACTGCGGCGTAGGCTGGACGTACCCACTTCTCGTGTCCCTACACTGCGGCGTAGGCTGGGTGCGGGTCGTGACATTAATACTTCGGTTTGTGCCTCAAACACTTTTCTTAAATTGGTTCTCGAAATTGTTTACCATTCATATTATATTTTAAATATTGACTACCATAACACTTCTTTGGATGATATATATATATATATGATTTATAAAATTTTAATTTTAATTTAATTATAATTTGTTATGGATACATGTGAATAAAAGAGGGGGTATTCGGTTATGCGGAAAAAAATAAAAAAGAGAATATTCGATTATGCCGTTATTCGATTAATTTATCTAATTTTTGAAAAATATAGTTTTTTTTTATTTCAGTACATGCAACATACGTAAATTGTGACTAGTAGAAGAAAAGATGTTAAGTTTCATGGTTGGGTGTGGGGTGAACATTATTCGATTTTGATCGAAACTCGAACTTGAATAGAGATTAGTTTCGGATTAATTTTTTTTTAGTTTGGTATCGGTTTTGAAAATACCAAAAAAAATATATTTATTTCAGTTTCGATTTCGATTTTAAATTTCGGTGTTTCAGTCAAAAACCGAAAGCCTAATAAGACTTATGCAATATAAAGACCTACAATTCTATGTATATTTTATGATTAAAGAACGTGTATGTTTTTTTAAATATTTTTAAAAACATCAATAATATATGTATTTTGAAGTCCAATTTTAATAATTTAATAACTAGTCTTAACTTTGGACACAACTTTGACATACAACAATTGTGTGTAAAAAAATTATAAATTTTAATATAATTTAACTATGATTCCAACTTTAGATATGAATTATTAAACAATAGAAATAGTCAACTGAACAAAGCGATTATACTGTTGAGTTCGAGACGATTTTAAATTTTTAGAATTTTAATTTATTTGATTTTGACTATTATGTTTCATTGAAATGAAATAACTCGGACCTTCACCCCGAGTTGGATGTAAAAATACTAACGTTTACTGACTAAATGCACGTGTAAATTTAAGTTTGACTATGACATGTTATGCAAAAGGGTTGCATACCAAACTCCTTTTTATCAAGAACCGTGGGGGTGCAACTCGGGCGGGTTGGGTCGGGTTTGAGGTCAACCCGGGCCCAACCCGATAGATCATAAGCCTAGCCCAAGCCCAAGCCCGACCGACTTCGGGTTCAACTATGAAGCCCAAGACCAAGCCCGGAGGATCGGGTTGGGCTCGGGTTGGGTCGGGTCCATCAGATTTATCGGACTCTAATATGATATTTGAAATAATTTTAAACAAGAGTAATATTAAATGCATAATCAAATAGCAATCAAGCCTCGATCATTACAAAATAAAACTGAAATGAGATTTAGGACAAGGAATTGAAGAGTTCGGGTGAAAAAATTATAATTTAAACTTTTTATTTAAGTAGCATGAAACAATAATATATATATATATTATATATATATATATATATATATATATATATATATATATATATATATGTCGGATTTCGGGTTCTTCAGGTTACCCAACACATGAACCCAAGCCCAACCCGATTTTTGATCGGGTTCAAATATTCTAACCCGAGCCCGAGCCCAAACCCGAATATCTTCAACCCTAACCCAACCCATTAGCGGATTTACCCGATCGGGTTCGGGTTTAGCCCGCCCGAGTTGCACCCCTAAAGAACCGTAACCTTTTGCAAATATAATTGTTTCTGCAAAAAGAAGAAAAAGCTGTAGGAAATTGCAAGAAAATCGAGGACAGGTTGACGCTGCAGTCACCGGTGCCCGTTCCCACGTGTCCTAATCCCGGACGTCCACAAAAATATGTTGCATGCAGTTTGTCCATAGCTCCAAAGAGGCAAAGAGGGGCAGGTCCGTAATTTCTGATATTTCTAGCAAAAATCATAGAGTAACTCATGAGTTCCGAATATTTAAATCATAGAGTAACTCATGAGTTTCGAATTTCTTATATTTCTCATCAATGACAAATCGTCTCTCTTGATTTTTTAGGGCCTAACAAAAAACTCAAGGATCTAAAAATATATATATACACACGTGTAATAACTATGTTGTAAGTTTTTTTTTTATGAAAAACTGTATTTGATTGATCATTTTTTTTCATGAAAATATTTTCATCACAATTTTCATCAATTGTAGTATTTGATAGCATATATTTTTTCATAATTTTTTTTCAAAAATCTATCTATCTCATATTTTCTTATAAAATGATAGAAAATAAAATTGGTCCGGCCCATAGAAAATATCAATTTTTATGAAAAATAAATATTTTTTATAAAAAATAACTATTTTTTATGAAAAATAAGGACAATTAAATTCAAATTAATTCCGTGGAATTTCTTCCATGGAATTTTTTATGGTAGAATAAGTCTGCTGAATTAATTAATTTTTTTTATATATTTTCCAACTTGTAATCAAGCACATCCTAAGTTTCCATTTGAAATTTTGTGGGAGGTGTTTGGTTTGAATGAAAGTATCATTGAAAATGGATTTTTTTTTGGGTCCGACTATTGGCACCCCACCCATTTTTAAGGACACCCCAAAAAATTAAAAAAACATGTTAAAAGACCAATATACCCCCAAACGTTTTCTTAGTACCCAAAAAAAAAATCGCGATGCGCTCGACAAATACTGGTCGAAACAGACAAGGTCTGTTCGACAAGTATTGGTCGAACATGTCTTGACATGTTCGACCAATACAGGTCGAACAGACCTTGTCCGTTCGACCAGTACAGGTCGAACCTACTGCGCCCAAATTTTTTTTCAATTTTTTTTTCGGTCGCGGTCGTCGGGAATCGGAGAGGGGGAGGAGGAGGAGGAGGAGGCGGGTCGGGATGGGGGGGTCGGAGGAGGAGGAGGTGGGTCCGGGGGAGGGGGGGTCGGAGGAGGAGTCGGGGAGGAGGAGGAGGAGGGGGGAGAGGGGTTCGGAGGAGGAGGAGGATGGGGGGGGTTCGGAGGAGGAGTCAGGGAGGAGGAGGAGGAGGAGGGGGGGTCGGAGGAGCCAGGGGGGAGGGAGGAGGAGGAGGGAGGAGGAGGAGGAGAGGAAGAGGGAGGGATGGGGTGTGCTTAGTAGGGGAGGGTAGAATAGGAATAAGGAATTTTTTTTTTTTTTTTTTAATGGGGTGTCC
>JANAVB010029441.1:0-58178 GCA_029216955.1 Iris pallida | reverse complement strand
TTCGGCTTCGATCGCATCCATGATGCCCGGGCGGAAGCGTCGCTGTTGTGTTTGACCGGCTTTGCATCTGGCCGAATGTTGAGCTTGTGAAGGGCAACCTCGGGGTTTAGTCCTGGCATTCTTCATAGCTCCAGGAGAATACATCAATATATCCTTTGACAAGTTCCAGTAGCGATTCTCGCTCTTCGTCTGTCAGGCTTTTACTGACGAAGATTGGTTTTGGAGAAGATTTGCTGTCGAGGTAGACCTGTATAACCTCATCTTCAGTAGGAGGTTCTCTCTGTTCGAACCGCTTTTTCCATTGTGCATCCAGCTGTTGGGCCCACGGCTCTAACTCGAGGATTTCAGGAATGTCTTCATCTTCTTCGTAAGCGTCGACGAATGCCATATTGACAGACAGGACTTGTCTGAATACGTCTCCGATGCTGGTATCCGAATCAGAAGTTGGTGACCCGGTTGAATGTGAATGCCAGTCGCATTCCTCATCTGAACTTTCAGGGGTCGTTGCGGGCGTAACATACCCTAATCCACATGGGGTCTTGCTGTAGTAGTTCCGTAGTTTGCCAGCCGGGACTGGCGGCTTTAAAGGTAATCGTCGACCAGTGCCGTAGTTCAAGCCTGGCGTAGTCTCCGGATCATGCCCCTGTTTTTGTATGAGATATTTGGATTGGGCATATAAAGATATAGAGGCAGTCTCCCGGCATCTGATTCGAGATCGACCTTCTCTATGGTGAAGGGCTGTGGATCATCCTTTCGGCCGAAGATGATTGGATGGTCCCCTCAATCGATTATGCGGTAAGCGTCTTCCACTGGAGTAAGCTGGTTTGCGGTGTAAACATTTGTCACCTGTATGTGTAGGTGAGTGCCTATACCGTGTTCCATAGCATACATTGTACAAAGCTTATTAAGCTCGAGGTAGTTCAAAGATAGCCCTTTATTGATGAAGTAAGGTATCTTTTCTAGCGGGATTACATCAACTGCGGAGGGAACATCAGTGTGGGCGGCCACATACTTGGCCAGTTCCGGCTCTTCTTCGGCCACCCCCTGTATAAATGAAGACTGAGAGGATGACCTGGGCAGCTTGATCATCAGGGGTTCTGTTGGTGGGGCCGAACGTGGAGTTGTTGGCAAACTAGCGACCCCAATTTGATACTCGATGCTGGGCGGGGAGTTGTTGCCTCGCTAGAAGCCCCAGACTTTGCATCGGGGTGACAATTCTTCTTGGGAAGACGTATCGTCATTGGCTTGTCAGAGGAATTGAGCTTCTCTGCTTGTGGCTGGCCGACTCTCGGTAGCCTGATTGTTAGTGGCTCCGTTGTGGGTCTCGGCGCATGGCCGGACCTTGGCAGCCGGATTATCATTTGTCCTTCTTGTGACGAGAGGCTGATTGCGTCCTTACGCAGAGCGGCCGTAAGGGGTACGGATTTGCCAGGTTTGTGAGCTTGGAGGTAGATCGTCAGAGGTTCTTCTGATCCTGTGGCTGCCTCAGTTCGAGCTTGCACATCTTCATCCAGGTGCCTCTTCGACTTCGCGTATAGGCAGGAGTCTGAGTAGTAGGATTCGACCCCGTTAAAGGGATCGATGTCGGCAAATTTTGTCCTCACGAAGCCGTGTTTTCGACATACTTGAAGTACTGGTGCAGCGTGGAAAGCACAATCATGTAATCGTGTATCCAAGGGCGCCCCAGGAGGATATCGTAGGAAGTGTCCGTATCTATGACGTAACAGGTCACTTCTGACTGAAGATCGCCAATTTGGCACTTCAAGCGAATCTTTCCAATTGGGTAGCTCCTGCCCGAATTGAAACCGCTGATGGCAGTGCTTGGTGGCGTCAAGCGATGCATAGGAATACGGAGATGATGTAATAGACCCTTCGGGATGATGCTTATGGAAGAACCAGGATCAATGTGCATTCGATCCACCTTTACGTCACCGATGTATCCAGTGTAGTATAACGGACGATCGTGCAGGTTGGTCTTAATGAGCATATCTTGCAGAGTGAAGACAATGTTGGGCATCGCTCCTGTGCAAGCGCTGTCTTGGAGATTTGCAGGCAGGCTCTCTCCCGTGAGGTTGACCTGAGCTAGATATGCGTCGGCGTTCTGGAGTGCATTGCTCAAAGCCGCGCGAACATCCTTGGAGAGTCTCAGGAGTTCGTATAATGACAATTTGGCTGGTGTGTTGGCCAATTGTGCCAGGATGTCAAAGTTGTAGGGCCTTTCCAGCCCATGAGATGCCTCTTTTCGGAGGGATTTGTCAAAGCGAGTCTCCTTCGGCCTAGGCTTGTCGGTCGTCGGAGGTTGAAAAGGTCCCGGAGCGTCAGCAGTAGTCGGCTGATGTTCTTCAGCCGAGTTATCTGGTGTAGGCTGGGATTGAGCACCAGACCGAGTGACGACAGCTGCAGCTTCCTCGACATCCACCGAGATTGTGCGACAGGATCTGACTTTTCTGTTCTTTTTCTTGCCAATGGAGGGTGGTGTGGACTGAGTCACTTCAGATACCAAGTCTGGATGGACCCACATGACCTTCCTTCATGATGTGGTGAGGGGCACTAGACCAGCCGTCTGATCTCGAGGAGGTGGAAGATTAGCAATCTCCATTGTCGCCCGAGGGATGGGTATCACGCCGTCTTGAGCCTCCGTTGGAGGGAAGCTGCCGAATTGTACTGAAACCATATTGGCTGCCACGATCACCTCTTCGAAATCAATGGCCAGAGCGTTCGAATCGATGAGCTGTTGGATGTATCGCTTTAGTTGGTAGCAGTCGTGTGTAGCATGGTGGACGTACCGATGGTAATGGCAGTACTTCGGACTCTCTATTTCTGCCGGCCGAGGTTCCCGTCTTGGTGGAGGGAGATGAATCCTTTCTCCTTGTATGAGCATGTCCAAGATGGGCTTGACATGGCCGTCTTCGAAGGAGTAGGTCATTTGCGGCCATTGCTTGTCTGCCGGTTTTGACTCAGGTTTCTAGGCTGTGTCGGCCACCATAGCCTGCTTGCCCTTGTTGTCCCGATTTGGAGGCGTTACCACCATTGTTGTTGTTGGTATTAGGGCGGTTGCCCTTGTCCTCTCCCTCCGAGATGTGCAATCCCAGTTGGCGAGCCTTCTTCAACCTGTCTTCGGCACTAGTAGCACTTATCACGTCCCAGAACCAGAATACTGGAGAGCGGGGACAGAGATAGCCAGCTACGTATATGAAATGGAATCCATCTCGCTATACGATCACGGCTGTCTAGATACATGAGGGTTTATCTACAAGCCAACAGTCTCTTAAGGTCATGAACAAGCCTAGTGTCTCAATCACAAGCAAGTAAGTGAAAGTTACAAGATGTATGATCATTAAAATACAATAGTAAGGCGTCCCAAACATTACATATTCAGCTGATCATGAAGCTAGTCGTTACAAAATGTTAGGACTAGCAAGAGTTTAGTCATATATGATCAACCCTAGGATCTGTTAATCATGTTACAGCCCGTAGGCAGACAGTAAGTAAGTGCAATCGAGCTAAACAGGTGCTCGTCGGCTAAACGCCTCAAAAGAATATTTTACAAGGGAGTGGGAGAGCAAAATAAAACCCACTCGTTGTCGGGATTCCTTCTAGTGTTCACCATTTGGCAGAAAGGTCGGTAGATCCTCTTGAGCTGCTCCGAAATCTGGCCACACAAAACCAGCTGGGTTAGACCCCAGAAAGAGCAAGTGCCACAAAGGAGGCTTCACTTAAGAACTAAAACCAGCAATCAGCACAATATAAATAAAAGTAAGAACTGGGAATAAAGAAAATACACCAGGATGATATACGACGAGATAACCATGGAACTATTCAGATAACCAGGTTACAACCCGTAAACCAAACAAGGACCGGGGTTGTAACCCTTTGTCTGAACAGAACTTGGAATTCTCACCATTAATCGGTAAAATAAATACAAGCATTCTGGTCATTCAATAATCTGGAACAGGATCAGGGCAAGACTAGACTGGTTAGACTCCGTCCAATTACTTCACGGCCAAGCAAGAATTACGGCTTGATACTTTAACTAACTAGAGTTGTCACAAGCCTAATTACTAACAAGATGCAGTAAGATTATTCCACAGCCACAAGCCCTGCAGACCATCCAGGTTATCCGGGTTAAAGATCAGAGTTGAATTCAGATGGGTACATCGTCCAGGAAACGAATGTACCCTTAGGTAGCTTGAAAGGTGCAACACATGACAGTGTGCTGGAAATGTGCCCTACTCGACGGCAGGCTACATATCCCAAGGCGTGCCCAAGTAACGGGATTGCCTGTAGCTGGGAAATTTCGTCATGACTAATGTATTAATCTAGTTATTAGCCTTAGTCCATTTTAGTAGGTACTCCTGACCGTGGTACTCAGGAGTCCCTGTCCTAGACATGATGCAAGACAGGACTGGTTTATTTATACAACACAATCGCCCACGGTGTCCAGATTAATTATACAGGTCACGTCATGTCAGGTAGCCATCGTAACAGCTATTCGAGATAATCATGTCAGGTTATCATACCAAGTGTACTTGTCAGGAGTGCGCTACGACGGGCCACTATCAGGTCATGTCAGGTTATTATGTCAGAAGTGCACCACTACGGGTCACTATCACGTCATGCTCAATTATCGATTCCAAACATATCAAGTAAATTCGTGATTATCAAGTTCAGGACAAAAGGCATAAGGATATAAAATGGACGTTAAATATCTAATAAATATCAATATACAGGGCTATAGAAGATCCAGGGTAAGTAGGGTCAGGTCCAGTTGCGCCTAAACATCAGGTTGCGCCTGAGTCAGACTGCGCTCAAGTCAGGCTACGCTCAAGTCAGGCTACGCTCAGGTCAGGCTACGCTCAAGTCAGGCTACGCTCAGGTCAGCGTATGCAAGACATACGCTTCCAAAAGGCAGCGTATGTACTCCATACGACTCCTCTTCAAGACAGCGTATGAGGTCCATACGATTCCTCATCAAGGCAGCGTATGAGGTCCATACGACTCCTTGCCAAGGCAGCGTATGAGGTCCATACGACTCCTTGTCAAGGCAGCGTATGAGGTCCATACGACTCCTTGCCAAGGCAGCGTATGCAAGACATACGCCTCCAAAAGGCAGCGTATGAGTCAGACTGTGCTGCGCTAAAGAGCGTGCGCAGCTCAGTGGCGCAAGCTAAAAAGCTCACGCACACTGCTCACTGTCTTCTCCAAATCAGCAGGAACTCCATGGTTGAACCCAAAGCTTCAAAAGTCCATAACTTGGTCAAAATAAGTCCAAATCCATCTTTTCAAGGATCAAAATTGGGTAGAATAAAATTCTCTACAACATGGAACCATCAAAACTTAAAAACAAAGAAGTTTGATAGATCAAAACCACCAAAATCCGAAAATAACTAATTTTTAGATCTACAAAAATTAAAGCCTCAAAATGGAAAATGACAAGTTCTAATGTGTCTTAGAAACATGAGGAGAAGCTAATAGAACAATAAAAATGGGCTCTCTTGTGGAAGCAAGTTGCACTTGCCTAGACCTCTCTCTTCTCTCTATGGTAGGTGAAAGGAGTAAATGGAAGAAGAAGAAGAGATTAATGAAGAGAGAGAGAAGAAGAATAGGAATAAATATGGGTGGTGGTAGATAGGGGGTTCACCCCTTGGTTCATGATGAACCAAGAGCAATCCCAAACCGAACCAAGCCAACCCAAACCAAGAATAAACCAAGCCCAGGGAGGAAATTAAGCAAGAAAATCATGCAATACAAGAATAAATACGTACACGTATTCCAGAAATATGTAATACGAACCACAGGAAATACAACTCTACCCACCTTAAAAGAATTTTGTCCTCGAAATTTAATCAAGAGGCTAGAAGAGCAATGACAAGCCACATTAATCACATGGCACATGCAAGCTATAACTAGGCAGACAATCACTCATTCAAGCAAGGAATCAAATGCATGAGACATAAGAAGACATTATACCTCATGAGTCAAACAAGTCAGAATATCGTGATCGGATATCATCCTCACGCTCCCACGTTGACTCCTCCAAAGAGTGATGACCCCAAGCAACTCGGACTAACTTGATAGTCTTGTTCTTAAGGATTTTCTCTCTCCGGTCTAATATAGATACGGGCCTCTCCTCATACGAAAGGTTGGTACCAACAACCAATTTCGAATGATCCAGGATGTGGCTCGGGTCCGGGATATACCGTCGTAATTGGGATACATGGAACACGTCATGCACCTCGCTTAGCGACGGTGGAAGAGCGAGACGATATGATACATCTCCTACTCGCTCCAGAATGTCAAACGGTCCTATATACCTAGGACTAAGCTTACCCGTACGCCAAAACGAATGACGCCACGGTTAGGCGAAATCCTCAGGAATACATGATCGTCGACCGAAAACTCAAGAGGGCGCCGATGAGAATCAGCCAATGGCGCTGGCGATCTTGGGCAACTCGAAGATGATCTCTGACTCGCCTGACCACTTCAACTGTCTGGGCAATCATTTCTAGACCGAGCATCTGTCTCTCTCCAATATCATCCCAGGCTAGCGGGGATCTGCACTTCCTACCATACAGTACCTCGAACGGTGCCATCTGGATACTGGCCTGGAAACTGTTGTTGTACGAGAATTCCACCAGGTGCAAGTGATCTTCCCATGAACCACCGAAGTCAAGTGTGCAAGACCGTAACATGTCTTCAAGAGTCTGGATCGTGCGCTCCGACTGGCCATCTGTCTACGGGTGATATGCTGAACTAAACTGGAGATGAGTTCCCAAACTCTCTTGCAAGCTACGCCAAAAGTGCGACGTAAATCTTGAATCTCGGTCCGAGGTGATACTGACTGGCACACCGTACAATCTGACAATCTGTCTGAGGTACATCTCTGCTAACTGAGCCGTCGACTGACCAACTCTGAATGGAAGAAAGTGAGCCACTTTCGTGAGCCTGTCAACTATAACCCAGATAGCATCTCTACCAGCTGGGGATCTAGGTAGTCCAGTCACAAAATCCATGGTCACATGCTCCCACTTCCATTCTGGAATCGGTAAGGGCATGAAGAAGTCCAGCCGGTCTCTGATGTTCGGCTTTAACTTGTTGGCAAACCAAACACCGAGAGACAAACGAGCTATCTCCGCTTCATGCCATTCCACCAGAAATGCTGCCGGATATCACGGTACATCTTTGTACTGCCGGGATGGATGGAATACTGCGAACTGTGCGCTCCTGACATGATCTCCTGCCGGATATCTCCGCTGGTACACAAAGACGCTTACCATGTCGAAGTGTACCATCCTCATGAATGCATAACTCTGGTCTTCGTCCTGCCTCACACTCTGCTCTGAGTCGCTGAAGCTTGGAATCTATCGACTGCGCCATCCGGATCCTCTCGACTATAGTGGACTGAACTTGCATACTGGCCATCAAGGCCACACTGGAAGGGAGAACAACTTCAATACCCATCTTCTGAAGATCTGCTAATAGCTCTGGTTGCGCTGTTAGAAAATAAACTCCGCTCTCCTGCTCAATGCATCCGTAACAACATTGGCCTTCCCAGGATGATACTTCAGGTTGACATTATAATCCACAAGAAGCTCTAGCCACCTTCTCTGACGCATGTTAAAATCCTTCTGGATGAAACATACTTCAGGCTCTTATGGTCGATGAAAATCTCCACCCTGTCTCAATACAAGTAGTGCCTCCACAACTTAAGTGCAAACACCACTGCTGCCAGCTCCAAGTCATGGGTTGGGTAATTCCTCTTATGATCACGAAGTTGTCGTGACGCATAAGCTATTACCTTCCCATGCTGTATCAGAATACATCCTAAACCTCTGCCTGAAGCATCACAGTACACTGAGAATCCTCCGGTCCCATCTGGAAGAGTGAGAATAGGAGTTGTTATCAGGCCTCGCTTCAACTGCTCAAAAGAACTCTAACACTCTGCTGTCCAAGCAAACTGTGCATCCTTGCGGGTCAACTACGTCAATGGCGCTAAAATTCGAGCAAAATCCGAAACAAACCGCCGGTAGTAGCCGGCCAATCCAAGAAAACTACGAACCTCTGCAACTGTGCTGGGCACTGGCCATGACTCAATAGCCACAATCTTCTGGGGATCCACTTCTACTCCTCCTCGAGCGATGATATGACCCAAGTACGAAATGCGATCGAGCCAGAACTCGTATTTACTGAACTTGGCATATAACTGGTGCTCTCTGAGGATCTGAAGAACTATACGGAGATGTTGCTCATGCTCCGCCTCACTCTTGCTGTAGACCAGAATGTCATCCAAGAACACAATCACAAACTGATCCAAGTAAGGCATGAAGATGCGATTCATGAGGTCCATGAATACCGCCGATGTATTGGTTGCTCCAAAAGGCATAACAAGGAATTCTTAATGCCCATATCTCGATCTAAAAGCTGTCTTCGGGATGTCCTGCTCTCTGGCTCTGATCTGATGATAACCTGAGCGCAAATCAATCTTCGAGAATACTGAAGCCCCCTTGAGTTGATCAAACAAGTCATCTATCCTCGGAAGAGGGTATCTGTTCTTGATTGTCACTGAGTTCAAGGTACGATAATCAACACATAACCTGGACGTACCATCCTTTTTTTTCACAAGAAGCATCGGGGCTCCCCAAGGTGATCCACTAGCACGAATGAATCCCTTGGTTCTGAGTTTTTCAATCATCTTGTACAATATCTCCAACTCTGACGGCGCCATCCTGTAGACTCTCTCTGACACTGGGGCTGTCCCGGGAATCAAGTCTTTAGTGAACTCGATCTTCCGCTCCGGAGGCATACCTGGAAGTTCTTCTGGGAAAACATCTGGAAACTTCTCGACTATCCTGGGCAACTGAACTGCTGCTACTGCCATCCGCAATACTGGAGGAGATGACTCAACTTCGCCTCGGAAGAAAGAAAACTCCGGCTCGCCTGGAATGCTAAAAACAACCCTGCCAATGTGGTAGTCTATCCTAGCATACTGGTTCCTCAACGAATCCATCCCTAGGACCACATCATAATCGGCCATCGGAAACTCTATCAATCTAGCGGGGAATTCTCTACCGCTAACTACGTCCGACACGAGGAAAACACTCTATCTACACCACAAGTCCGTTACCAGTAAGTATATTGAGCCTTACTGATAATGACTCGGGCTCCAGTCCTATCCGTGTCACGAATCGTGCAGACATAAATGAATGCGATGCACCAGAATCAAATAAAGCTGAAGTTGGAAAGGAGTTGACGAGAATAGTACCTGCCACTACCTCTTCTGGTGCCAATCCTTCCTCCACGGTCATCACCATAGCCTGACCGTGCCCTCGGGGTGCTGGTCCCCTCTGCTGAAATCCTTGCTGCCTGCTCTGACTCTGGGCTGGACTTGGTGCTACTGTGGGGGTTCTGCTGCTGGAATACTTGGGTCTGAGGCGACAAGGGCCTCGGCAATGGATACTGCTGCTGCTGGACCGGAGCTGGTCCTCTCATCGAAGAGCTAGAAAGGTTGGACGATGATGAACCACCCCTATTCGGACAGGATCCAATCCTATGGTCTGGTGCTTCATAAGCCAGACACAATCCCTGTGTCCTGTGACATTCTGCCACCACATGGCCTGGCTTCCCATAATGAGAACAACCTACTGTGGAAGATTGCTTCTGCTTCTGCTGCTGAGGGTGCGTCGGAGTTGAATGCTGAACCGACGTTACTGAGGCCGCTCGCCTCGGAGCTCCAATAGTCAAAGCCCTGGCTGCCAGGGCCGGTACTGAAGACTGATTCATCTGGCCGTGAGATCTCTTCCGACCTCCGGCCCTATCCACAATCCTGTGGGAGGTATACTCGTGCCTCCTAGCTGCCCTCAACACTGCATCAAAAGTCTGATGCTCAAACTGCTCAACTGCCAACAAGATCTCCAGGTGAAGTCCCTGCTGGAACCGCTGGGCTCTATCATACTCGGTTGCCACCAAAGTGGAAGCAAACCGACTGAGTCTGGAAAACTCGGCCGCATATCCGTCGACCGTCCTGCCTCCTTGCTTCAGATTGGTGTAACACCCTATTTTCTGAAATTGGGGATTTTTAAAAATTTATTATTTTATTATTTATTAGTGGTATTTTAGTCATGGTATGTTTCTGGTGATTTTAGTTAAGTTAAACCATTTCTAAAGTCATGCTAAGTCATGACTTATGACTTTATGATTTTGTTAGTATAACTTAGTGTAAACCCTAGTTTTCTCTAACCTAGAAGTTGCCATGACTATGAGAGCTTAGCCATAGGCATAGAACACCAAATTAGTGATTTTTAGCCTAAAGGGTATTTTGGTAAATTTCTAGGAATTATTTGGAATTATTTAGATTTGTGTTTTTATTATTGTTTAATTATTATTAAGTGTCATGAGAGCCCCTAACCAAGTTTAGCCTAATCTAGAGGTTAGTTACTAACCTAGAATGACTAAGAGGATAGATACTTGGTCATGGTTAAAGTGAGATAAATATCTAGATATTTTACATATGATATTTTGCTTGATTTACTCAAAATATCAAGCCTTTACCATGAAAGTCCTTGCCTTAACCTAGAAGCAAGCCTAGGACACCCCCCCTTGCTATGGCCGGCCAAGGACCCCCCCTTGGCAGCCCACCATCCTATATTAACCCCATTGCTTTCATTCATGGCACATGAAATCAAACCTAGAAAAATCCTATTTCTTCAAACCTACACAACTTGATCAATTTTGATCTAAATCACCTCTAGTTTTTGCATTGGACTCCCCTACACTAGAGGGTACTAGTTAGGGCCTGCTATTGAGGATTCGGAAGCTTTTGGCATCAAAGTTGAAGGATACACACCTCCCCTCTTCTTTGATTTTTATTAGATTTGCACAAATAGGTAAATGCCCATAAACCTTGTTAATTTTGTGTTTTCTCTTCATATTTGCATGCATCTAGGTATAAGGGAACTGTGGGTCAAGTTTGGTAGGATTTTGAGTTGGTTTGGTGTCCGTATCGGACACGTATCCTAGACTAGGAAACTGTGTTTGTTGAAATGCCACTGAGAACTGGTTTTTATTAAAATGTGAAAAAAATATGTTTTTGGGTAGCCCTAGACACCTAGGTCACAACCCCACTGGACTGAACACAAAATTGGGTCGTGTTCGTGTCCAAATCGAACACGAACCCACTGCACGAGGCCCTCGTGCAGTGCCCTGCTACCACCCCCTTAGTTCTCACTGTACAGACCACTAGGACACACCAAAATTGGTGGACACGAGACATGCCCCCAAAATTTTAGGACACCTCGTGTCGTATCGAGGACACGAGGACACGTGCACTGGTCGTGCACTGTCGTGCAGCGCACAGTCCAGTCGAAAGTTTGACTTGGAAACGGCCTTCGTATCGCATGGACACGAGTCGAGGACACCTCGTATTTGCACGAGTGTGTAGCCCTATACCTGGGCTACACGTGGACATGACCACGAGGCCCTACGTGGCTCGTGTCGTGTCCACGAGGCACGTGACTCACTGCACGACGCAGTGCCAAACGCGCATCAGTCGTGTTTTCACGACTGATACGGCTCTCGTGTCGACACTGTGAGACACGTGGACATGGTACAGGGTATTGGACACGTGCCCAACCCCTAGGCTCACCTTCGTGCACGAGCACGAGACACGGGTGTAAGTGTGTCGTGTCCTAGAGTTAAGTGCATACGTGCACGACACTGCGTGTGTGTGTGCGTATCTTGATTTACCCGATTGGGTTTTTGGGCGGTTGGACACGTTGTGTCGTATCGTGGTGGACTCCTAGGGACACTAGAGGACACCTAGGGGCTCAGTTACCAACCACTAGTGTCGAGCCATAGCTCGGTTTAGTATGTGTACATGGGTTTACACAGGTTTACCTATGCACTGTGCTATTTTCCAGTTTTGGGATTTTTTCCAGTTTTTCAGAAATGAATTTCAAACCTATTTTTGATATGTTTTACATATGTATTGGTATATTATCAGTGATAAATATATAGTATATATGTATGTGTGAGTGTGGGTGAATTTTGGGGGTATTTGGTAGTGTATATAGGGAGTTGTGTTTGTATATAACATATATGTATATATGAGTTGTGTGTGTGTATTTTCTGTGAGGGGGGCAATTCCTGTTCTCAGGAAATCTGAGAACACCCCCCTCCTGTCCACTGTCCAGTCACCCCCATTTTCCCCTCTCTCTCACTGTCATGTTTTCCCTCTTTCACTTTATGTCTCTCTCTATGTCCCTCACTTTCCTCTCTTTATATAGTATAGTATATATATAAGTTTTATATATAGATATATATATATATGTATATATATTGATATATATATATATATTTGTTTTAGGTCACATATATAGTGTATCATATGTATGTGGGTTTTTGGGTATGGTATATATGGTATTCCCATATAGGTATATAGATAGTAGATTGATGTGTATATATTATTTATATATATAGATATATATATGTATAACTTGCTAAGTCTAGGTTTATATAGAAACCTATAATCACTAGCCTATGGAACCCTAAGAATAGCCTATGGCCTAGGCTACTAGCCTATGGCTTGGGGGCTAACTCAATTTGACCTAAAGGCCCAAAACCCTACTAGTTAACCTTTGTTGACTAAAGGTTGACCAAAGTCAACCTTAGGTCAAACCTTGACCTAATTAACCTAGATTTGACTAGGATTGACCAACAATGACTAGTTTAACTAGTTGACTAAAACCCTAACTAGTTAGACTAGTGTTGACCTAGCTTTGACTTAGAGTTGACCATTGTTGACCATGGTTGACTAAAGTCAACTATTGGTCAAACCATGACCTAATTGACCTAATAAATGACTAGCTCAACTAGTCAGACCATGTTTGACCTAATTACCTAACTGACTAGTCCTTGTTTGACCAATACCTTAGTTGGTCTAAGTTTGACCTAGACTTGATCCAGATTGATCATGTTGACTAGTATTTGACTTGTTTGACCTTGTTTGACCTTATTGACTTAGTTTGACTTCCTGTGACCTAGTTGACTATTAGAGTTGACCCAGAGTGACTTTTGACCAGATTGACCTAGAATCATGTAGTATGCATTGTATACTTTATTTTTACCATTGTGGATACATTGTGACTTGTATTGCTCTGATTAGGAGCCATACACCTCTCCTTAGATAGTATATCTTCTTCAGACATTCAGTTATCAGGCGAGTACATTCTCTGACCGTTTCATATTTGCCAGGATTTATATTCTTGCTCTAGATTACCTTACTTGATACTGACACGATTGTTATCACGGATTGGTAATATAGATCTTTTCATGAGATGTTATCCCCTCGGAAGCATCAGATACAACATGTTTGTGCGTTTCACGAATCATCATGTATCTCTATGCTTTCATAGATTCACGAATCGCTTGTGACTCATGTACTCTCATAATTCACAGAGCCTCTCATGAATCTCCCATTTATGGGCTTATCATGAATCTTAACATAACTTGAACGGATCCTTGTGTATTGATTGGGGATGGGGGAGTGAAAATAGTCATGTGGATATTACCCCAGTAGCTGTAGTCATGAATCACTCCTAGCTGTAGTCATGAATCTCCTATGCTATTTCACATGTCTATATTTTACTCTGACTCACTAGACACTGCTAGTTCTCTATTATAGTAGATATTTTATTACAGTTCTCTCTTTTGCTACATGTATCTTCCTTCAGCGTTTTCTGTATTTTACTCTATTGCATGCTTTATATTTCCTATCATACTATGCACTACGTGAGATGTATTGTGTCTCGTTCTGTCCTGATTGGACCTGTTGAAAATATTACAGAGGATGAGGAGGAGGCCCTGGTGTCTACCTATTATGGAGCAGGACTAGATGACACTTATGTTGTGGACCCTCAGCAGGATCCACCTGCAGCTGAGGATGTTGCCCCTGTAGTCTAGACTAGTTTAGCTAGACAGTCTTTCTGTATTATCTTTTGTCTCACATTCTGAATTGTTTTGAGATGTGGAGATGTATAGACTCTTAGACTTATTGTATTATGAGTTGACATTCTGATGTTATGTTATCCTAGACACTTGGACTTATTTATCTATTGTACTGTCTCTTTGAGTTACCATCTATCTATCTATCTATCTATCTATCTTCCATTTCTCTACCTAGATGTGATTGAGATTATTTTCTATTTGTCACCTCCATTCGGAGAGTATAAACTGTACATGTACTTTATATTGTTAGATGATTAACCTAGGACAGCGTTCTACCGCCGATACTGCGGGTAGGCTGGACGTACCCACTTCTCGTGCCCTGACTCTAGGGTGCGGGTCGTGACAATTGGTAAACCTCGTCTGCAGATCATACTGAGCCACGACATCGAAATACTTGGTCTAGAATTTCTCTCTGAATACTGCCCAAGCAATGGGTGCTGCTAATCCAACGGCCTGCGCTGTCCACCAGCTGCGGGCAAGATCTATCAACTGCAGGCGCACAACGGCCACCTTCTCGTTCTCTGGGGTCTTGGCTGCTTCTAGAATCACCTCTGTGTCCTGAAGCCATGCATCTGCCGCGATAGCATCTTCACTACCGTCGAAGAATGGAAAGTTCAAGCGCTTGAAGCTGTTGGCCGCGCTGTTACCCTGATGACCACCCCGGGTTAAAGCATCCGTCACTGTCTGGTGCAAGGCATCTCCACGCCGGTCTTGGGAAGCTATCAAGGTCCTGACGAGTCCTACCAAAGTGCCGTCATCATGTTCTACAGGTTGAACTGGCTGGACTGGTGGCTCTCCGCCAGAAGGCACGACTCTGGAGGCTACTCCGGAATGTTGGGCTTGATCTTCAGGTTGCTGCTGGTCCGCGGGAGGTGCTCCGCCTTGCTGGTCGGTAGGACCACGAACAATGCCGCTGAAGAAGACGACATAGGAAACAATAAGGAAGGACTAGGACAGATCAATAATACAAGCATATGAACAGGACAAGAATCCAGGGATTCAGAAGATACGAGCAGAGATCAAGGACGAATACTGATTGAGACATCTATTCGGTAAACCCTAACATATCTTGATTTACAAGACCTGCATGGGCCACCACTTAAACCATGTCACGCCCCAGAACCAGAATACTGGAGAGCGGGGAAGACATAGCCAGCTACGTATATGAAATGGAATCCATCTCGCTATACGGTCACGGCTGTCTAGATACATAAGGGTTTATCTAAGCCAACAGTCTCTTAAGGTCATGAACAAGCCTAGTGTCTCAATCACAAGCAAGTAAGTGAAAGTTACAAGATGTATGATCATTAAATATACAATAGTAAGGCGTCCCAAATATTACATATTCAGCTGATCATGAAGCTAGTCGTTACAAAATGTTAGGACTAGCAAGAGTTTAGTCATACATGATCAACCCTAGGATCTGTTAATCATGTTACAGCCCGTAGGCAGACAGTAAGTAAGTACAATCGAGCTAAACAGGTGCTCGTCGGCTAAACGCCTCAAAAGAATATTTTTACAAGGGAGTGGGAGAGCAAAATAAAACCCACTCGTTGTCGGGATTCCTTCTAGTGTTCACCATCTGGTAGGAAGGTCGGTAGATCCTCTGGAGCTGCTCCGAAATCTGGCCACACAAAACCAGCTGGGTCAGACCCCAGAAAGAGCAAGTGCCACAAAGGAGGCTTCACTTAAGAACTAAAACCAGCAATCAGCACAAGATATAAATAAAAGTAAGAACTGGGAATAAAGAAAATACACCAGGATGATATACGACGAGATAACCATGGAACTATTCAGATAACCAGGTTACAACCCGTAAACCAAACAAGGACCGGGGTTGTAACCCTTCGTCTGAACAGAACTTAGAATTCTCACCATTTATCGGTAAAATAAATACAAGCATTCTGGTCATTCAATAATCTGGAACAGGATCAGGGCAAGACTAGACTGGTTAGACTCCGTCCAATCACTTCACGGCCAATCAAGAATTACGGCTTGATACTTTAACTAACTAGGGTTGTCACAAGCCTAATTACTAACAAGATGCAGTAAGATTATTCTACAGCCACAAGCCCTGCAGACCATCCAGGTTACCCGGGTTAAAGATTAGAGTTGAATTCAGGTGGGTACATCGTCCAGGAAACGAATGTACCCTTAGGTAGCTTGAAGGGTGCAACACATGACAGTGTGCTGGAAATGTGCCCTACTCGACGGCAGGCTACAGATCCCAAGGCGTGCCCAGGTAACGGGATTGCCTGTAGCTGGAAAATCTCGTCATGACTAATGTATTAATCTAGTTATTAGCTTTAGTCCATTTTAGTAGGTACTCCTGACCGTGGTACTCAGGAGTTCCTGTCCTAGATATGATGCAAGACAGGACTGGTTTATTATACAAACACAATCGCCCACGGTGTCCAGATTAATTATACAGGTCACGTCATGTTAGGTAGCCGTCGCAACAGCTATTCGAGATAATTATGTCAGGTTATCATGCCAAGTGTACTTGTCAGGAGTGCGCCACGATGGGCCACTATCAGGTCATGTCAGGTTATGTCAGGAGTGCACCACTACGGGTCACTATCACGTCATGCTCAATTATCGATTCCAAACATATCAAGTAAATTCGTGATTATCAAGTTCAGGACAAAAGGCATAAGGATATAAAATGGACGTTGAATATCTAATAAAATATCAATATACAGGGCTATAGAAGATCCAGGGTAAGTAGGGTCAGGTCCAGTTGCGCCTAAACATCAGGTTGCACCTGAGTCAGACTGCGCTCAAGTCAGGCTACGCTCAAGTCAGGCTACGCTCAAGTCAGGCTACGCTCAAGTCAGGCTATGCTCAAGTCAGGCTACGCTCAGGTCAGGCTACGCTCAAGTCAGGCTACGCTCAGGTCAGCGTATGCAAGACATACGCTTCTAAAAGGCAGCATATGTACTCCATACGACTCCTCTTCAAGGCAGCGTATGAGGTCCATACGACTCCTCATCAAGGCAGCGTATGAGGTCCATACGACTCCTTGCCAAGGCAGCATATGAGGTCCATACGACTCCTTGCCAAGGCAGCATATGCGAGACATACGCCTCCAAAAGGCAGCGTATGAGTCAGACTGTGCTGTGCTAAAGAGCACGCACAGCTCAGTGGCGCAAGCTAAAAAGCTCGCGCACACTGCTCACGGTCTTCTCCAAATCAGCAGAAACTCCATGGTTGAACCCAAAGCTTCAAAAGTCCATAACTTGGTCAAAATAAGTCCAAATCCATCTTTTCAAGGGTCAAAATTGGGTAGAATAAAATTCTCTACAACATGAAACCATCAAAACTTGAAAACAAAGAAGTTTGATAGATCAAAACCACCAAAATCCAAAAATAACTAATTTTTAGATCTATAAAAATTAAAGCCTCAAAATAGAAAATGACAAGTTCTAATGTGTCTTAGAAACATGAGGAGAAGCTAATAGAACAATAAAAATGGGCTCTCTTATGGAAGCAAGTTGCACTTGCCTAGACCTCTTCTTCTCTCTCTGGTAGGTGAAGGGAGTAAATGGAAGAAGAAGAAGAGATTAATGAAGAGAGAGAGAAAAAGAATAGGTAATAAATATGAGTGGTGGTGGTAGGTAGGGGGTTCACCCCTTGCCCCTTGGTTCATGATGAACCAAGAGCAATCCCAAATCGAACCAAGCCAACCCAAACCAAGAATAAACCAAGCCCAGGGAGGAAATTAAGCAAGGAAATCATGCAATACAAGAATAAATACGTACACGTATTCCAGAAATACGTAATACGAACCACAGGTATTACAGCACTGATAAACGTCTTCAGTCTTTAAATTGACTTTCGCCCATCCAGAGGCTGATTGTTGGAAGCAGTCTCTTTTGGCAAATTTCAATCAAGGAGGAATCCGGATTACCGGACGGCAACTTCATGGCGGTTTGGCGGAACCGCTCAATATAGTTCCTTGTCAGCTCCTTCTCCCCTTGAACGACGTCCATGAGGGTGGACATTGTGATGTCCTATCCTACTTCGTAGAACCTCTCCAAGAACATGCGCTTAAAGCTGGCGAAGGAGTGGATGCAGTTGTCTGGCAGGTTACGGTACCAGTCGAAGGCGACCCCTTCCAATCCCCGATGAATAATCGTGTAAGGATGGCATCGTCATGGGGCATATGGTTGGTTGTGACTTCAAATTAAGTGATGTACCGGCTTGCAGATGTCTTCCCATCATATGGATTGATGTGGAATAGTTTATACTTTGGTGGGAAGGGAACATCTCTCTATGCAGCAGGATACGGTTGTCGTATCCTGAGGTCTTGGCAATTTTTCGGGCATGGAACATGGCCCGGAGCTCCTGGACTTCTCTTCTTGCCTCTCGGGCTTCGTCTGCAGCGGTGGGGGCCGATATTTCAGGAGGATTATCGCCCGGGTTTGGCGTAGCTGAGTTCGAGTCTGCATTGACCGCGGGACCCATGCTCGTTTGGCCAGGCGTTCTTCCTTACAAGGTCGGAAGGACTTTGATCTCGTCCACAGATTTGACCAAGGCATGCAATATGGCCTCCAGAGTGTCGATGCGTTGGCGATCACTGGGACCCTCTTGGTTGCTGTCCGTCATGAATACCGTCCTTATGTGATGAGAGGTGGAAGGGACAGTAGAGGACGTGCCCTCTGAGTCGTACCCTCGCACGGAGAAGTCGTCAGGGTATGTAGGGATGTTCTCTTCTGGTTCAAACTCAGAAAGGGTGGTACCCCCAGCTTCAGAGCTTGCCTCGTCTTGAGAGTTGTGGACGTCCTCGGGGACGTCGAGATTTGCTGTATCTGGACTATCCTCTTGGAATACTGGATTGTCGTGGATATTTGGAGGAGTGCTACCCCCAGCTCCAGTATCTCCAAGTGTGGATGACGAATCCCCAAGTGTGGAAGATTTCATCTTTGAGCGGGTCCCTTGGTAAACTCCTCCTGCAGCGGTGGTAGACAACCGTTTAGAAGAAAGTCTCTTGGTCACGCCGGTTGAAATTTTTGGGCTGGAGGCACTTGTTTTCTTCCCTCTTTCCAGGAATCTTCAGGGTAGAATTGCAGGAGGCGACGAGGAGCGCCTCATCTTCTGAGGGGCGTCGTAACCGTCGGAAGACGGACCATTGGTCTGCTTGTGCTACCGCCTTGTTGCAGCAGCAGTTGACAATAACTTGGGTGCAAGTAATATCCGTGGGAGGATTGCTTGCTCACTGAGGACTCTTCTCTTTTCTTACGTTTGTGGAGGATAACCTCACGCAAGTCAGATGGGTCGGGGACGACCATGTTTGCTCCCTGGGTTTCGGGAGACTTTTGGGAACCACTCTGTCCGTTTGCCGGGGGGCTGGACTCGAGTGGTTCTGTACAACTTTCCATCAGAGGCCCGTATAAAAATATGTGGAACACTCGGATGGTCAGAGGTCGGGACAGCGGACTGAGCTCGCCAAGCTCGCGCTGCCCTAGACTTCTTCACTCTAGTGCGTGAGGGCACATAGTAGGAAGAGTCTAAGTGGTGCTGGAGAGAATCAGATATTTTTCTCGGGAGCATGAGAGATCAGGACCATAGGAGAGGCGATCGAAGACTGAGCCACGTGGAGCAGGCGGCATGCGGCTAGAATCAACAGTCTTCATGCGGCTGGCAATCGTAGCCGTATGGACTTTCTTCATGCGGCTGGAAGTCTCAGCCGCATAAGTCTTCTCCATGCGGCTGGGAATCTTAGCCGCATGAGTGTCGTGCATTCGGCTGGCAGTTTCGGCCGTATGGACATCATGCATGCGGCTGGCAATCGTGGCTGCATGAGTCTTCAGCCTGCGGCTAGTGCCTTTGTTCGGCTTCTTCCTGGAGCACATAGAATCACTCTTTGCCCTACAAGTCCAGCATCGTAGTGCTTTCCTCTGCCGGACTTGGGAACAACAGAGTCCTCTATGGTTTGAAGTGGAGCCGCATGAGACCTGCCTTCGCCGTCTTGGGCAGCAGAGAGTACTCCGTCCAGAGCTTGGGAAGGAGCAAATGACTTTGGCCTCCACTCCCTGCGAGATTTTTTCGTGCGGGTTCGCTTCTGGACCGGACCAGCGCTCCCATCGGAGAGCATTTCTTCAAACGCCTGTTGGTCGAAGGGGACGACCATCTTCTTTGTGTGGAGCCAAGTTTGGCTACATCCGATTGCGTCACCAACTCCTCAGTCGTGAAGAAGTTTGTCCCAAGCAGAGTCGCCATCGTGTTTGCCATGAATTATAAAAGAACAGAACAATTATATCGGTGGACTGGACTTTTACTTCACAATACAAACTTGCTTGTACAAAGAAAGCCTAGAGACGAAAACCTAGGTACAGCAATCTAAGTATAATTGTTTATTTTAGATTCTGGGGGGTGACAATAGAGGCTCGGGAAAGCGACGGCAGCTCTGCCTTACTCCTTGGACGATCGGATGTAGCCTTGGCTTCGGGGAAAAAATGCTCTCAGGATGCCCTATGTGCGTACCTTTTCTCTCTGCGCTCTCTTTTCAGATCTCTCTAGATGCTCTCCAAAAATCCTCTCCCTGTAAGAGAATGACACCTTGCTATTTATAGGGGTGGGATGCAATCATTAGGGTTTACAATGATTGCCTCCTTGAGAAGTCGGCGGTTAATGATCAATTAATCTGGGCCATTAATTCTGATTGTAGCGAATCTAGACAATTAATGTGGATTGTATCAAATCTCTGTGGGCAATTAATGATGATTGCCATAAATCCTCATGATTTATTATGCCAAGCTCGGATCTCCCGCCATGTGTTCAACTTGCTTGATTACAAATAATCTGATTTGATCCCAGTAATTATGAGGATGGCACTAAATCTGGTTGTTGGGATTCGTTGATGAATCTTGCTTGATTTGATGCCACGTGTCCCACTATTATTATACTGCTAGCTGTAGGGACACGGGAAAAACTAATCTTCTGCCACGTGTCTTAACCGCGAGCCACTTAGGAAATCTGAGCCACATGAGGATTGTTCCCTACTGAGCCACATAAGGCTGGCCACATGTCAAAGCTGCTTGGGCGTGGCCTCTGAACATTTGAGTCGTATGGAGATGATCTGAGCCGCATGAGTGTAGGCGACCGCATGATGGGTGGCTTCTCAGTGAGCCGCATGAAGATAGTCCTCGTGAGCCGCATAGGGTAGACTCTGTCGGAGCCGCATGAGGTGGCCTCTACCTGAGCCGCATGGGGTGGCCTCTGCCTGAGCCGCATGTGACTGTCCACGTGTCAAGGCCGCATGAAGGATTTTGGGGTCTGATGGATTGTGTCAGAGATTTCCTTCGTTTCCCTAGGAGTCTACCATTATGACAGTGTCATTATTGTAGCTTTATGTCAAAGCCGTCAGTTCTCCTTTATGTCAGAGCATTAAATAGGGCCTTTGCTTAATGGCCAATTGTAGAAGCGAACTCGCAGAAGGCCACGTGGTGTTGCTTGAGCCGCATTTCCAAGTTGGTGACTTTCGAACGCATGATGCTCTTGAGCCGCATGAAGCTCATCTGTTTTTGAACCGCATGGGTTTTCCTATTCTGAGCCGCATGGGCAATTATGTTTTTTCCATGCTTCTACAATTGTTTGCCAATAACCACAAATGTCAACAATTTTGTCTTGTGCAAGCACAACTCCAGCCTCGTATATGCGTTACGTCGGACTTGGGGTGATTATCGGCGTGAGCGTTGGTATGGTGATTCATGTCCAGGGGAATGATCAACTCGAATATCAGGCCGTGGCAAATTTGGATTGCTTCGACTTGTGGTTTGAAGCGAAGGCGAATTTGAGGATTGTTCGGACTTGTGATTGATGATTAAGTAAACTTGAGGATTGAGTAGATCCAATCTACGTATCGTGAATGAACTAGTCTAGACTCAATGCATGAGTTATGCCTCGATGAGGACAAATCCTACGCGCGTTGGCATGGTGATTCATGTCCACGTGGATAATCAGACTTGCGTGAGATCAGGGTATGATATATTTCTATGATAGACGACCTTGTGATCGACTACGTGAATTGGATAGGATGGATAGGTGAATTGTATCAAACATATTTGAAGAGATAGACTATGACAATTGCTAGTTTGGACGTACGATAGGATTTGGTTGAGGAGAACCTATTGTAAGATGACTTTGCTGACGGACTCGGACCTCGTGTGAAGAATGTCTTGATGTGAATAGGATGAACACTGCTCGATGTTTAGAAATTTGAGTGAAACAAGCTTGGGTAGAGTATCCCGTACGAACGAACAATAGTTTGACCATAGGATTGGGATGGACATCGTGCAATGACTTTGTACGATGAAACAAGAACTTGACTTATAACTATGACCTTGTGAGCTGACCTAGCGTATAGGTGGATAACCCTATGCCATGTGATTAAACCTGTGTGATCGACTTTAGAGTATTGTCTGGACGGACGATAGATCTGGGGCAACAAGACTTAGAGTTAGGATGTGGAACTGGAAGTGTGCACCAACGATAATGATATTAGCCCCAAATGAAGTAAATGATAGAAATCGGGGATGGGCAAGTAAAGTTGGGATAACAATTGAATTATTGCTTGGAAGACGTACTTGATGATAGTGAAATGTTTGGCCTTGAATCGAACGAAACTTACTTGAACTTTGGTCAACTCCTCTAAGAAGAAATTGTATCGATTTCATAAGACGAGAACGCTTGAGAAACGAATCGGATTATCTCGAGGATCGAGATAGACGATAGTGAAATGAACTGGAGTTCAATTTTAATCGAGTTCGTAAAACGACCGACAATTTAAAACTATCACGAGTAGCTTGTCCGACTTCGCTATCACTAAGCTTGGTTGAAATATATATATATTCGGGGGATGCCTTGAATATGTATACGATCCAGACTCAACAATATGATGAACTCGAATGTAGCTGCAAGTGGATATGTTGAGATGCGCATGGATGAACAGATGAGTGAGTTAGCCTCAGCCTATGACCCTCATGTTCGACGAATTATAACACACCTCGTGTGACCATTATAGTCCCGCGACAGGGCACAAGAGTGACCAAGTCATAGAAACACGATGACTGAGTAAGTACCATCAACTCTCGAATGAGTGGTAAAGTCATTTGATGAAATTTACCAAACGCATGCGATACAGAACTTAGAAAGGTATCCAAGTATAGTTCGATGCCATTGAAGGGTAAAGCCATTCGATAGGAATTGTCTAAGATATGCACACGACAAGAGTTAAGGAACGGTTAGGATAATGTGAACTCAGGAAGTCTCGAGGACGAGACTTATTTTGAGTGGTGTATTATGTAACGACCCACTCCACCCTAACGGAACACCGATTCAAATGGCATGTGCAACGACTCAAATGAATCGTTGACTCGAAGAGTTCCATCGACCCGATGAAGTATCGATGCGAATAGATGCAAGTGTTAAGTTGGCCCTTCAAGTAGAATCGAGGCTTAGAATTTCAAAGGCGCGCTCGGAGTCTCGCTTAGCCGATACGATTATCGCTAAGGGGGGTGGCTCCGATGAACCTGTCTTGCTTAGCCTAGACACATAATAATATGGACTGTATTGGTAGATCGCTAGGCGATAACTTCATGCATGTTAATGAAATGACTCAACGCATCTAGCTAAGGGAATAATCCCATCTTGTATGCTTGTGTAGAACATGGAATTGAACTTGGAGAATTACTCGAACCTTTGTACCGCATCCACGGCTCGTGCCAACTCACAGGTTACATTCGAGTAGATTTACTTATGCGTTCAATTACAAATGAAATATTTGTCACTAGATTGTATCACAACTTGAGACATAAAATAATGAATGGTTTACTAAAATAAGGGAGGAAGACTATCAACATAGTCATTTTGAGCAGAGTATAGAAACATCGTAAGACTTCAGGACCAATGGGTCACCAAGGAGGTTTCCATACAGGGAGTTGTATAATGAATGAATGAACAAATGAACGAATGAATGAACAAGTGAATAAATGAATCAACGAATAAATGAATAAGTAAACAAATGAATGAACGAATGAATAAGTGAAAGAAAGAAATGAATGAATGAATGAATGAATGAATGAATGAAAAGAAAGGCATAAGAGAAGACAAGAAGGATTAGCGACAGGTATGACAGGAACGTGCAACGGGGCTCGCTACCCGCGCTGCACGGATGCCGCCGCCAACCTAGTCGGTAATTGGCTATGGCTCAAAGACATCCTATGTCTCAATGACATCCCGTTAAGTTAAAATGACAAGACAATACGAAATGGTCGTGGACAAACTCGGTGCACGAGTGAAACAAATGAATAAGAATTCCAAGGCAACGATCACCACATCGTGGCCGACCTAGGCGGAATCATGGCTTACGGGCGGCTTGGGTGCGGGCTCGGCCACCCAAGAGATGTAAGTCGGGTATTGCGTGGCCTATCAGGGTGTACTAGCCATCACCGGCTAATAGGGAACCATGAATCCAAGATGGATCGGCTTGTGGTGCCAGCGACCGGTATATATAGATTAAGTTAGCTCGATTGTAGCATTCTGCGTACGAGACCTTGCATTAAAACAAGAAAATCTGAGAAGTCTGAACAACTGAATGAACTAAGCTGAACAACTAAACATCTGAGTGAACTAAGCTGAACAACTGAGTGAACTAAGCTGGACAACTGAGTGAACTAAGCTGAACAACTGAGTGGACATGCACATCGGAACAAAGCTTTTAGTGTATAACGTAACTTGACAAACTTAAATGCTTCGTCCACCTGAGGCAGGAACACGCCACTAACACTCTTGATTGCTTATATAATTTGTTAAGACCTTACGTTTAATATGTTAGCTAACTTGGTTTACTTTGAACAGGGAAGATCGTACGATAAGTATGGTAAGCTGCACATGTTTTTCTTATGCCACACTTGAAATCGATAATACGAGATAGGCTTTGAATGATATGCCATGAAACTGATCCTAAGGCAAGATTAATAAGACAATAAATGACAGATAGTGCACAAAAGTAAAATTTGGTAATGATAGCGAGTGGGTGAGCTAGCTTTCCTACCAATATATGAAAATATACTGATAACCACATAGTTTGCTTGCAGGGTACGGGAGAACCTCGTCGGGTGCGAAGACTTCTCTCGAACGTGCTAAGGCACGGAGCTAACTCTGGAGCCTTGGAGCATTACAAAGGAACTGAAGCACCATATACATGACATAATGTATCAGAACATCGCCATGAATCCATCCATCTTGTAAGCCACTGGCATGCCTTTTATCTTTCAGAGAGAGAGAGAGAGAGAGAGAGAGAGAGAGAGAGAGAGAGAGAGAGAGAGAGAGCTTAAGCGAATTGTAATCTCGGCCTACCACCTCTTGTAATACTTCTTGAATCTTAATAAAGACTATTGATTATTTTCAAATTTGTGTTCATTTACTTTTTGCTACAAATAGGGACACTCTGTCCGACTTTGTGGCCTAGTTTTAATTGGTCGTTAATTTTTGGACTTGGGTCTTGCACGAGTGCAACATAGGCTCATGCGGAATCACGCTTTAGCGAGGACGATCGCTCCTTCGGGAGCGGGGCGTGACATAAAACTCTACAGAACTTTTTTCTTGCGAACCTCTGTTCATTCCAGTCGTTTTGGTATATAATAGCCTATATGTTCTGTCCATATTTCCCTTCGTACAGACATTTTTCGAGAAGGTGTAAAGACTAAATTTTGTGACACACAAGCGTTCCACATTCCGTACATAGGTAAGTACCTTTATTTTCTGTCGTATATTTTTATATGACATAGGTAATAACTAGATACAACATCTCCCTAGGTAGAAACCATAAATAATAGTATCTAAAGGTTTGGATTCATGATAAAATATTACCCCGAAATTATTTTTCCAAAATTATGTTTTCGTCTACTTTGTGTTAGTGTAACATTTTTCATATACCATATTTTACGATTTTAGAAGTTTGTATAGAATTCTGGGTATTTTGTATACAAAATTTATGTTGGAGTTATGTCCTAAATATTTCGTTTGATTAGTACAAATTAGGCTCAAACTTGGCCTCGTAAACTTTGAATGCATAAACTGTATTTTCTTTCAACTTTGAACATGCATAACTTCCTGTGTAATAATTATTTTCCAGAGCCACTTGTTGGCATGTAAACTATGATATTTTTTCTATCAATCATGTATTTAAGTTATGTCCAGAATAGTTAGTTTTACTAGTGCAAAATAAGACCAAAGTAGACATCATGGACAGTTTTCTACACACTGAAATAATTTAAGTCTGAAATTATTTTTATCAACTTTGGACATACGTTATTTTCTGTATATACCATATTCTTATGTTTTAGTACCATGTATGTATTCTTGGTTAAGTTTTGAATTATTTTATATAGGTTTTATGACTTAGCTACTTGTTTTGGGTTATGTAAATTGAGGACAAAGTGAGCTCTATGAACAACATTTTAGCATTTAAGTCAGAAACTATTTTTGGAGGTCACTTGGAGCTCAATTTCCCGAAAATCAAACCGTTGAATTTCTGTGTAGTTTTTCCATAGTAAACTTCATTTAACTCTATATTAGATCCTGAATTCAGAGCCACCAATAATATTGTTTGTTTACTCAAATATTTCTTCCAAAACTGAAGAAATTATAAATTTCTGCACACAAATTATTTCTAAGTCTGAAATTAGTTTTTCTTGCAATTGTGTGCTTCGATTCTGGAAAATCCAACCGTTGGATTGGTTTGAAATTTTTTTTCTACTGTTAGAAAAAACTTTATTCTTCTGAATCCTTAAGTTTGAACCGTCCATCGTTATTTATGACCACTCGTTCACTAGCCTAAATTTAGGATAAAGTACACTTTTGAAAACTTCTTTTTGGATAAAATATGAATTAGAAATTGTAGGAATGTGTACTCTCTACCCATATCAACTTGACATTAGTGTTATATGAGTTAGATAGAATAATTTTATAGGCTAGCTTGTATAGTTTGATGATGTGCATTCATAATATAGGTCTTGGACCAATACGGACTTGATTATTATTTTCTGCTTAGGACCGCATGCGAGTACATTCTCTGATAGTTTTTATTACTTTGATGCTTTATATAAATTCAGTTGTAGTATTTTACTTGATTCCTGACACGAGGATACACGGACTAGTATACATTGGATCCCGTCATGAGATGTTATTTTTTACTTTATCCTGGTATACTGGTACTTGCTTGTTATTGTTCTTGTACTTGTATAGACACCGATTTGGGAGTGGGCTGGCCCCCTGCTTCTTGAATCCCGTGTCGTAATATGACATAGTTGGATCCATTATACTATTCGAGAGATTGAAGAGTTATTAGAGTTTATGTGATCATACACAAACTACTTGTGCATAGCTCACCCTCACCACACGTAGGGTATAGCCTGATCTTATACTACTTGTGCATAGTTTTCTATTGTGGCCGGCCTGATCCATTATACGTGTACTTGTACATAACCGGTCATATGGAATAGCCTGATCTTGACCCAAGCCGATCACATAACACTCTAATATCTCAAGGCACCGTTTAGATTACATGTTATACTTAGATTTCTTGTGATACATCATATCCCTGATTTACTTACATGCTCTCACCTTACCATGATATGATGACTGGTTTATCCTGTACTTCTTAGTACTCATTTTGTTATCCATCATATACCTCATTATATTATGTTTATTTATAGCACTTGTCAATTTAATAAAACTACTATTAGTGATTGTACTTCGCTCCAATCCTGATGGATATTATTTTTCTAAGGACTTAGAGGTCTTTTGTCCGACTTACTATAGGTCGGAGATAGATGAGGTTGTTGCTCAGGAGTTATCCGGGGATCATGTGCCCGTATATGATGCACCTCCAGTAGTGACTTAGTTATTTAGCTAGGTTTTGCTGGATTTGTCTCCAGATTTCTACATTTGGTCTATTATATTATCTTCTATCAATTTATCGTGCTTATCTTCCTTTAGAATTGTGATTGAGTTATATATTTCATAATTGTTAGATTTTAGATATTATAGATGACTTATACAACATTCTACCGCCGATACTGTAGTGTAGGCTGGATGTACATATGTCCTCGTGCCCCTAAACTGGATGTAGGTCGTGACAGACATGGACTGGGCCTTGGACGGAGCTGGTCCAGGCCGGCCCGATCGGATTGATTGGGTTTAACCAGACCAGACCCATGGACCGGGCCAGGCCGGATCGGTCCGGACTTCTGGGTCGAAAAACCTAACCTAATCTGGCCCCACGGAGTGCTTGGGTCGAGCTGGTCTGGGTAGTTGACCAGGCTCGGACCAGACCAGATTGGATTTGATTGGGCCGGAAATCGGGCCTACCAACCCATCTAACACATTGTTCATGAGCACATCAGCCCAATGTTTTAAAAACCGGACCGAAAATCGACCCGGTGAGGATACTGGATTGGGTCAAATCGGTTCAACCAGTGGTTTAATCTGATTGAACCAATTGTATATGCTTATAATTTTATTTGAATATATTACATAGTACACAACTACATATATACTGCTTATGTTAAATTTAGTTAAGAATCATACATATAAACTTTTATTGCATGTAAAGTCCAAACCAAAAGTCAAAAGCTACCTCCCCAAAAAAAGTTGAATTAGAAAAGTCAGGTTCAGATCGGTTTAAAACCCAACCGGGTCAAACGGTTCAGTGGCCTAACCGGCCGGGTCGATCGGATTACATAAAAGAAACCGATTTTTGAAAGAAAAAATAGTGGGTCGGTATTAAACCAGTTGGAAAATTACTGGTTCATGGGTTAACTGGTTCAACCGGCCGGTCCGATCCGGTTTTTAAAATACTGCACCACCTGGTACATCGACCACTCAAATAATAATAATAATAATAATATTTTTGCCGGACCATATGGCAAAAATTGAACAGTATTTAATTTTTGCTAAAATAATTAACGAGATATGTGCATTCATAGATTCTAGCAATACGTGTTTGAGTGAATGCTTCTTGCCTTCTAATTTTAAAAAGACACGTTTTCTTTTAGGCTATTTCGTTAAAAATATAATCGTTGTAAATTTTTTTCAGTAAGTTCAATGATGTAAAATATAGTATTTTTAAAGCTTTTTGTTATATATAGACACTAAGAAGTATGGATATTTTGAAATTTTTTGTTATTTTTGTGTCAGTTCGGACCGATATTTGTAATCAATTATAATACAGATTTTTTTTGAGGTAACAAGTATTGTAGATTGATAAATTTTTATATTGTTGTCTAAAAACTATCCAGATTTTAGTGTTTATTTTAATTCAGTGTGAAAATTATAGCTTCTAAAGTTAATTATGAATTTCTTAGGTTTTTATTTTCAAGCAATTTGAACAAAATTTGAATGAACCAACCCAGATATTTTTTTTGTCCATAGAACTAAAATCTTGGCTCAGCCCCTACCTCTTTTTTGTGATGTCCGACATGACGCACAAGACTTTGTGCACGCTACGTTGCATGTTATTTGGGCCCACTGTCCCACACCTTCCTGCAGTTCGATTCCGAGACCGTCCGCTTAGCAAAGGAGTTTATCTCTTTCCTCGCTGACCACAAGAGCCCCTAGTCGAAAGGATGACAATTTGTTTTTAAAAGCCTTCTAGTTTGTGTAGTTTCTTTCCAATGGAACATAAAGAAGTTCTAAATATTTTCCTTTTTTATAGTATTAAATGGAAAAAAGGATAGAAGAGATGAGTAATTCAAGACTTTTTTTCTTCTATTATTAAAATTGTTTCTGTTGCTATTTTTGAAAAGCAAACTTAGCTTAAAATTATTATAACTTTTACACTACAATAATACTGTAATTTAGCGACGAACTTTAGCGACGAATACATATATGTCGCTGTGCAGCGACGAAATGGCAATTGACTAGGTAAATTTATTTTATATGAAATACATGTCTATATTTCCATCGCTAGTCCATCACTGAAGCGACCCTCTCCTGTGGTCCTCCGATCCGACGAGCCCCCTCCGGCGAACCCTCCTTGGCACCCTTTACAGCACCCCCTCCTCGACTTCCCCTCCGATCCGGTGACTGTAGTGCCCCGCTTTCGATAGGCGACGGACTCCGAAATATGCTTGCGCCGAGTCAGATCGGTCGGAAACTTAGATTGCCATTTGACTCGATCGCTGATCTTGATAAGTAATAACACCTTGTGGCATCGATCAAATCGATTTGGATGAATGTTATGAGAATCGATCCAATTAATGGAATGACTTCTGTTGGAATAAGTCCTTGATGCAGCAGGCTGCGTCTCGGCGAGTGAGCTCTATATAAGAGTTCCTTCGACGGGACCGGACTGCTGTATGGTTTTCCTTTCGCTGCTTGGTTTTGATGAATGTGTTTTTGCGTCATTTTCTGAATGCATTCTACGAATTTCGAAACAAAGGATTAAAAAAGGAATTCTGACTAAGTGTTGTTGCCATTGCAGGAGCTTGCGTAACTGAAGCTTGAACGTTGCGAAGAGCTCCGATTATCGGCATGATCGAATACTTGGTGGGTGGTTCGGCCTCTTCTTTTCTACTCTATCCCGCAAATAAATTTTTTTTGCCTCGAACTTATTCAAATCGACGATGCCAAGTTAAATGCTTGCCAATCCACTAAGATCAAGAACTCGAAAAAAATGTATCGATTTAGAGTAAACTACTTTGAAAATATAAGTTTCACATCGAAAAGAGAAAGTTTAAGGTTCAAGAAAAGAGAGAGACTATTTCATGATCTGTAAAATGAAACGATGAAACGTTGGTTGCGGTATATGGTGCCTCGGGGAATTTGGTGCCTACGGGACGCTAAATCAGAAATACGGCTTTCGGAAAAATGACTTAGTTGCATGAGTTGGAAAAAAATGATAATAGTGCTTAATAATGTCCACGCTATGCAATCCGTTTCATATGTTAAACTGTTCTCGCATTTGCATGGTCATGGACAACTTGTGCACAAGGGTTTCCTCAAAACGGTATCCGGGGCATCGGAACTGAATTAACCTAGGGGGAATTTGGGATTTTGTGCTTGGCACGAGGCATTACGGGACCTTCAGCTAGGCTTGCAACCTAGTCTGATAGGGTGCGTCGTAATGCCATGATGAATAGTCCCTTATGGCGATTAACACCGATGACCGCATATAAAATAGCATGCTCACCTATTGTCTTATGCAGGTGAAAATTATAATCTCTGTTTTTATGCAGGGATGATCACGACCGTGGTAAGAATGAGATAAACTGCTATGATTTTTGTCTGCTTTACTATTTCAAATGGAAGGCTATCAATATGAACTGAATTTATTTAGTTCTAAATAGAAAGAAAACTCCAATGCATACCTACCTTAACAAATCAGAGTCGATTTAGATGAGTGGGTTCGTCTCGTCCACTTAGCAAGTGTGCTAACCCCCTCCCCAACTCCCCAGGGGCTGCGGAAGCTCTAGACTGAAGCTGAAGTTCGGAGAGGCATTTGAAGCTCTTCCTATTCTGAAGTATTTTAAAGCCAATTTATCGAAGGCTTATGTATAAAAGGGTGAATGTATGGAACGATAAGTATTAGTTCAGGCAGCTTGTCGAGTATTTTCTTTTGTTTTAATCAATGTAGCCGCAACGACACCCAATGTAATTACGACTTGCACTTCGTTGCTAGCTATGAATAAAAAGCATATTTCTATCTTCCTATAATGCGTGTTCAATTACTCTAAGATTTGTGAAGTTTCAACTTGATGTTTCAAATAAAAATGAACAAATGTAATGTTCTTGCCTTGTATGAGTGTAATTTCAGACTCGTACGACATCACGCTTTAGCGAGAACGATCGATTCGACATAATGAGAACGGGGACGAACGGTTCGTTGAATCGGGGCATGACAAATTGGTATCAGAGCCTAGTTATGTTTCCTCGGATTTTAAAAAAATGTTTCATTTTGGAATGTTCGTTGCGATTGCTCAATTGAATGCTTGTCGACATGTTGCGTGAAATAATAGTTCCATACAGGTGAGCCCGTAGATATTTTTGAAAAATACTAACAGGTTTACTTTGTTTTGTAGGAATGACTAAGAAAAATAAAAATAATCCCACAATAACAACCAACGCTGCGGATAGTTCATCGAGTTCAAAGGACGCTAGCCCTAGCGAGACTATAATGGAGAAAATGCTATAATTGATGGAGCTGCAGCAACAACAACTTCAGATGCAAATTAAAGCCCAATTCGTTGTGCAGCAGAAACAAATGGACGACCTAATGCAGATCGTAAGCAATATGGTAGAAAACACCAAAGCAACAGTTGTGGCATCCGAAGAGAGAGAAGACGTACCAGAGGAAGTCGAGGAAGAAGTTCAACCACAAACGATAAACTCTTCTTCCTTGTTCAAAGCAAGGGAGTTCCGCAAGATGAACCCTCCTAAGTTCAATAGACGAGCAGAGCCTGATATGATTGTGGGATGGCTCGCGGAGATTGAGGACCTATTTAACCTTCTCAGCATCGAAGGGTCCCACAAGGTAGCATGTGCGATTGTACAACTACAACTAAGGGCTTATGACTGGTGGACAACTAAGAAAGAGGAAATCTATAAAGCCGAAACTGACACCCAGATTTTTTAGAAAATGTTCATGGAAGCTTTTTTTGAACAGTGTGTTCCTCGCGTCATCCGTCGACAGAAAGGGGACGAGTTCATGATGTTGAGGCAAGGAAATATGTCCGTTGAAGATTATGACGCAAGCTTCTCAAAACTTGTAAAATTTGTCGGCGCCTTCCTGCCCAACAAAGAAGAATGGTGCGAGCGTTTTCAACAAGGCCTGAACGACGAACTACGTAGGGATGTCATGAATCAGCGATGCCAAACTTATCATGAATTCTATGAAGTCGTACTTGATAGCGAGTAGATCTTTGGCCGTACGTCACAACGAGCCGTACCGGTTGTCCGTAATAATTTTAACAAATGTCCTAATGATGCGGGAGGCTCGGGAGTAGTAAAGCGTCCAAACACATTTGAAAATCGAGCCTCCTATAACGGAGTACGGTGCAACAAGTGTGGCAAAAATAGACATCAAATATTTCAATGCATGGTGTTTGGATGCTTCAGATGTGGTAAGATAGGTCACAAGTCTTATGATTGTCTCCACGGGAGAATGAACCCCCCAAGAAGCATTCCGAATCCATACAGAAAGAATGTTCCAAACCAGAATAGAGCACCTACACTACAAAGCGCAAATGCGGTGCCTGTTAACCCGCAGAATCAAATACCTTGGAGCGCAAGGCCGAGTTAATGCATTGACTCGAGACGAGGTGTTTGAAATGATACTGTTGTAACAGGTATATTACTCTACATAAATATACCTGCTCGAGTACTATTCGATTCGGGTGCAACACATAGTTTTATATCTGCTGATTATGTGAAATAAAATAAAATTATAATGCAATCACTAGATATGAACATTAGCGTTAACACTCCATCGGGAGTCGATATGCCTGCAAACTTTATTTGTAGGAATGACCACATTTGCATTGGGGGAAGAAATATATCCTTAGAAGCCGTCGTACTAGACATCAAAGAGTACGACATAATCCTGGGCATGGTTTGGTTGGGCGCTTGTCATGCAACAATCGAGTGCGCGAAGAAGTGAGTTGTGTTTCATCTTCCTAGCGAGGCAAAGTTCTCATATTCGTGCGGTACGGTCTCGAAGACGGCCAAAGTGGTATCGACAATTTTGGCGAGACGTATGCTGCATTTTGGTTGTACGGGATACTTGGCATCAGTTCGAGATACGCGAAAGGATAATACAAACATAGTACAGACTGATGTTGTCACTACAACAAATATGGCCTACAATAGCATGCGCAGAATGCTATAGAAAGCCTTCTATAGCATATTATGTCTGCTATGATCGCCCACGCTATAGTATGTCCAGACATGTGAACGCTATAACATTATGGCGTTCATGAATGCTGTAGAAGGTTTATAGCGTTCGTGTATGCTATTGATGGTTTATAGCGTTTATGAATGCTGTAAATACTTTATAGCATTCTAGAACGCTGTAGATAGTTTATAGCGTTCGTGCGTGCTGTGGATTACTTATAGCGTTCATGAATGCTGTGGATTATTTATAGCGTTTTGTGAATGCTGTGGATGATTTATAGCGTTTGATGAATGGTTTGATTTATTATAGCGTTCATCATATGCTATCGTGGTAGCAACAATTTAGACATTTTGAGTGCTATAAACCTGCTACAGAATTTTATATTGTTTTATATCTGCTACAGAATTTCATATTTCATAACCTGTTTTGTATCACATATAAATAACAATAATCGCAAACAATTTCAATCGCAACTTGCATTTCGATCAATCAAGATATAGTAAAGATTTGCCAAAATATGAAATATTTCATTAGAACATTCAAGATGTACAAAAAGTAGTAGTCATTAAAACATTCAAGATGTAGAAAAAGTAGTTGTACGCCAAAATAAACTATTCCATTTACAAAGTATTTGTAGTCCAAAATAAACCATTCCATTTATAAATATCTGTAGGCCAAAAAACAGGTCGATCGCCTCTTTCCTTCTAGCTATCCACAACCATCAAAAATTTATACGTCAACCTACACAAAATTGAGAAGAAAATACATTATTATATAAAAAAATAAGATAGAAACATTTGAAACCATGAAATGAACTAAGAGTATTACCAAACAGCTTTTACTGCTACTTCTCAAAGAATACGCAAAAACAGTCCTGATAAGCAGTAGTAAACCAGATGATGTCAAAACCTGGATAATAGTTCAGA
Organism: Iris pallida; assembly: GCA_029216955.1. Lineage (NCBI taxonomy): Eukaryota > Viridiplantae > Streptophyta > Magnoliopsida > Asparagales > Iridaceae > Iris > Iris pallida. Next base: position 23,354 of record JANAVB010029441.1, on the reverse strand, counting down.
TAAGTTCAGTTTTCCAAAATCAGCAGCCAAGCTAATACTAAGCTAACTACAAAGCACAGAGAAAATGAGGTATAGGCAATAAAGGTTTAAACAAACATGTATAACAGAGACGATCCAAAGCTAGAGAGGTTTATGTGATGTCATGGCAGAATTGATGAGCAAAGAATGAAAGGGAGAAAATGGATTATAGGCTCCACAGAAGTCAGCAGGAAATCGTCTGGATGTGTGCTGCTCTTAGGCAAAAGGAAGAAAATAAGGTGTTCAGCACACATGAGAATTCTAAGAAGAAACTTATGTTGGCTATAAAAAGATCCCTATGTTCAGGTAAAGGAAAACTTGATATACAAAAATATAACCAATATGCACATTGTTAAGTTCATAGAGTCCTAATTATCTGTAAAGACTATTGTGTTTACCATTACTCTTCTGTGAGAAGTATTATTGATCACTATAACTAGCGCTAGATTAAAGATATACAAACACAGAATACATCAACAGGGCCGTTATCAGAATAGAATAAACTAGTTTTCTAAAAACTTGTATCAAAATCTAAGGAGCATGCCTATTGAGAATTACACTCAAAATAACATACTTATAATCGTAATAAAATAAAGACAGCTACTTCTCATATATAGTCTTCACAAGCAACAACTACAAATTAAGATAGTGATCTCATACCTTCCCTAATGAATCAAATCCATCAAGTTGATTGAGTAGTTCCATCAATGTATGTTGAATCTCTCTATCAGCACTGGTCCCCTCACTTACGTCCACCAATGGCGTCGATTTCATCCATGAATATGATGCATGGCTGAGGAAAATAAAGAGCAATATTAGAACAAACATTTCTAGCGGCCTAAGAGACAATATTCATGTAAGATGAACTCTAAAGAAGGAAAAAAACAAAGAAGATTCAGTAAATTAGAGGTTAATCTTTTCATTAGCCGCATATATAGGTGAGGAAACACAGTTGTCCAGAAAAAAGAAATGTAGCTCAGTCATTTTTTCCTCACTCCTGTTTAACTTCTCTTCCCGGTCTAAACAAAGGAAACAACTTCTATAAGGTCCCTTCCGTTAGCTACACTACAATCACATCCATTGGAATTTTGGAAACGAATAAAAACCCTATGTTGTAGCATGATTACACAAAGTTGTAGCATGATTGAGGGATCTTCTTTTCATACTTAAAAGTAAACAGAAAAAAACGGGAAGTCAGTCCAAGAATGAATTCTTACTTGGTGGTCCTGTGCATAGCCAAACATCTCTCTGATCAATCTTGCACTTTCCCCTATATATTTGTCAATGATAGCACTTGATACAACCTGCATGGAGTATCATACAGAATTCAGCCACAAAGCATTTAACTAACATTAATGCTTAATTTTTAATACCTACCTTCAGAAAGTTGGCATCTATATTGCTAGCAATTGCTCTGGCCAATAGGGTCTTCCCTGTTCCAGGAGGGCCATAGAGGAGGACACCCTGACATCATTCAGACAACTTATTACAAATTCCATGTTAATAATGCAATATAAAAAAATAGTTTTCTCAAAAAAATACAAAAATTAATTCTTGGAAAAAAGGAAAAGCTCAAAACTATGAAGTAGCACTAACAGCCCAGAGCCCATGAGTACTTAAACAAGAATAAATTTCAATCTTTAAAGCAATAGTTCTCAAAGAATTTAGACAATAAGCTCAGAGTTACCTTTGGGGGTTTAATTCCTACTCTAAGGAAGAGTTCAGGGTTCATGAGAGGAAGTTCAATGGACTCTCTAAGTTCTCGAATCTGATCAGACAAGCCACCAACGGCAGAGTAACTAACATTGCCTGGATCTTCATGAAGCATATTATAAACAACTGGATCAACCTGGAATCAGAAAAATAAACTGCTCATATTTTATGCCACGAAGAAATAAAATTTACAGAGGAAAATATCATTTACTGTCTGATAACCAGAGATGCAATACTACATGGAGGTCCTTTATTACCTCACGTGGAAGAGCTTGCATAATGGTAAGAGTTGTCATATCAAGAACCACGCGAGTTCCAGCTGTAAGCTTCTCTTTATCCACCTTACTGCGACAGCCAACGACATATCTTGGGCCACTACTAGCTTTGACTATCACTGAAACATAAATAGGCCATCCATTGGATAGTTGATATCAGTAAGAACCCCATGCCAAAGCCATTTAGAACTAGTTTATAATATTCGATTACAAAGAGAAGCCACAAGAAGCAATACAAATCAAATAACAAGACATAAAAAATATAACTAAATATTCAAGTGTAGCAAATTTCCTTGCATATTCAATATGAATGTGTAAAGTTCCGCTTCAAAGATGAGGTGTAAGATTACCGAACTGATCCTAGACCAGTATTACAGGAAGTTACGAGTTTGATCTGATTTGCTCAAAACTGGCTAAATTAAAAAAAAAGTAGCTTGCAACTGAAAATATCAAACATTTTCAAAGAAGGTGATTTCAATCATCATTTCAAAATATTGATATTCAATAATATATTGTTCACTAATAATGGCATTATATTATGTTTCACGACAAGACGCTTGCTACAAAAAAAGATAAATTATCCACATTATATTTGACTGTTTTTCATCATTTATTGCATCTCAATAACCACGAAATGTGTCCACCATTGTTACAACTCCAAATAAGTAGGCAGTCAAAATTAGCTCAAGCTAAAAAATAACAAAGTACGTTATAGGCTTTCCAAAATAGATTAAATAGAATGTACACATTCTTTAATGGCAAAAATGGTATTTGACAAAATTAAGGGGTGGCCAGCCAAGGTGATTCTCATCCTTCACCACCCATAACTATGTGACTATAAACACTTCAATCAATGTGTAAACTAACATGGTTTAAAAGACGAAAAATTTGACTACATGTGTCATCTCCGAGAGCATGATCACCAACAGCGTGACCAATATATTCTCTCACTGGGTTATAATATATTTAATGCTAAAAAAGGTATTTGACAATTAGGGGGTGGCAGAGAAATTGATACTTGTCTTGGTATTATTATGACAACTTGGGTGGTAGAAAAATATCCAGACCAAGAAAGTCGAAGCAGAGCTTAATGAATAGAAGAAACTTGGGATGTTATACCAAACTTATTTGAAGGAGTGATGGATCGGTGATTTATAGATGAGGAAATGATATGTTTATGGACAGTAGTTACCGATCTATCTTCTATGTTTTCTCTTGACTTAATTTTATACTCTACTCTACACTTTCTTAGAAGTTTCACATTTAAAAAGTAGATCCATGAGTTTATCCAAAAAGTGGACTAGAAAAGTTTTTATAGAAATTGTTCTAGCACATCACCCTTAAAGTAAATCTGAAGCTAATGAATTTGAGAATCCAAGTAAATCACAACAAAATGAACGAGTACCGATTGTCAGGATGAAAACGTATTCTTTCTAACAAATAATGAACATTCGACATCACATAAGCAAAATACTATTTCACCATAACTCTCATCATAATCCTATATAATGCAGGATGGAAAAAAGTATAGTTTATACTAATAGACCATATAAATAGATGCTCACTGCAATTCATTATCAACAAAATATTTAAAAAGCAAGCATTCATCAAACTCTGAAGTTTGGTTTGAAACCTCCAAGTATAATGAACTTTGCATTACTATTCGAAGCATATTGACTTTCTTAGCCAGCTTCCAGATAATCGAGGATCAAAAGATTCAGCATAAACTTATTTCAGTATTAGTCGAGTAAATTATAAACATACTAGTCAATCACATTTGTACCATGAGTGCTTGTCTAGAGCCATACCTCATCGCCCAGATATATCCGTGTTTATCTAGCCGCCGGTCATGAAACAATCCATTTATCGTCTTAATGACAAAGATAATAGTCAAAGCCCTATTATTGAGCCACACAAAGAAGATATATGCCACCCTAGTATATTTTTCCCAAAAGGATTACATAGCACATACAACACAATCTCAGAAATTTAAGCTAAAAGACAATGATGATATAATTTAAATGACTGAAAGCATTCAAACTGTAAGCAGGTTAAATGTAATCTACGGCTTTAGAAAACATGTAATCCCTGATTGTTTACATTTGCAGAATCATCAATCACCTAGTCAAAAGTATTATAGAACCCAACAACTGTTTCCAGTTTGACGAATACAAAAAGGGCATCTGTGAATGGTGCTGCTTCATCAAATGGGTGAGAATATGAAACCCAATGAGGAAAAACAAGGCTTTAGAAGTAGAAATCTTACTTGCATTCATGAGAAGCTCCGACGACCAGAAGTGGTTTCGGTAACAAATGTTTTCCAGCCATTGCTCGCTGTAGAAGAATGCACTAGCGACCTATATAATACAACCTATAATCTGAGCCGATATAAAAAATAACAAGACTAAACACAAAATTTACATATCAAAAAAATGGATCATCTCCTTAGTGAACCGAGTCTTGGAACTAGGGTTTACTCATTCCTTCTTGGGAAAGGATCCACACAATGAAAGAAATAACAAAAAAAATCAATTCAAAACCCTAATCCTGATGAAATTAAAAACCCTAAGGAATTTGGGAACTCACAAATTCTTCTAACTGCCCTTCTTTTCTTTCAAAATCATGAAAACAAAGATCAATCCTTCCTGTAGATGAATTACGAGACTTAACAAATATTTCCATCAAATAACCCATAAATAAGAGAAAAAGACAGGAAGAGAGAGAGGGCTGCACCGGCATCCTTGTGGAGGAAGAGAGAGGGCTTCATCGGCATCCTTGTGAAGGAAGAGAGAGGGCTTTACTGACGTCGAAAGAGGCATGGGGAGAGAGCGAGGGCTTCACCGACGCCCTATGGAGAGAGAAAGAGAAAGAGAGGGCTTCTCTAGCGCCCTTTGGGAGGAGGGGAGAGCTCCTGTTGAGACCAACAAAAAAAATGAGCAAAGGGGAAAGGAAACACCTTCTCACCCCCTCTGCTTTAGCGTCCAATTTTTGGTTGGGGGCGATAAAATAAAAATTTTGGAGGATAGGAGTGGGCTGAAAGCAAAGGAGGAATGAATTTCCAAACAACACTTTTCAAATGTTGTATTTATTATTTAAAGAAGACAAATATTGTAAATTTATATGCTTTTACGTCAATATGCTATAATTTGTTCTTTTATCATGTAAAAACGTTTCTTCTCCTAAGATTCGAACACGAGATCTATTTTGACATACAAACATATGAATATTTTATATTCTATAGCATTCAGGAAATGCTATAGATAGATATTTTTATAGAACAGCAAAAAGAACGCTATTGTTGATAACATTCTATAGCGGGGACACCTGAACGCTATAGAAAAACTGCTACTGTAGGCCATATTTGTTGTAGTGTGTGGTAGATTTTTTTGATGTTTTTCCTGATAAGATGCCCGGGATGCCATCGGATCGAGAAATAGAATTCAGCATCGACACCTTCCCGGATACACGACCGATATCAAAAGTGCCTTACTGAATGGCTCCAGCAGAACTGAAGGATCTGAAGGTGCAATTACAAGAGTTGCTAGACCGCAGATTTACTCGCCCTAGCGCCTCTCTGTGTGGAGCTCCCGTGCTATTTGTGAAAAAAAAGGATGATCGAAGCGGCTATGCATCGATTATCGCGAACTCAATAAGGCGATCGTACGAAACAAGTATCCATTGCCACGAATTGACGAGTTGTTTGAACAACTGCAAGACGTGTCAATATTTTCAAAAATTGATCTTCATTCAGGCTACCATCACTTGAAGATCAAGTCCGATGACGTATCGAAGTCTGCCTTCCGTACTCGATATGGTCATTATGAATTCTTAGTCATGCCATTTGGTTTGACGAATGTCCCAGCCGCTTTCATGGATCTGATCAACCGAGTCTTCTGACCCTAAATTGATAAATTTTATAGTCATATTCATCAAAGATATCCTTATCTATTCGAAGAATTAAAAAGAGCACACAGAGCAGTTGAAGACAGTATTACAGACTCTGTGTAAAAACAAATTATACACCAAACAGTGTAAATGCGAGTTCTGGATGAGTAGCGTGACATTTCTCGAATATGTAATCTCTGTCGAAGGCGTCGTGGTGGACCCAAATAAGATTGAAGCCGTAACATTTCTCGTACATAGTTTTGAAAAGCTACGCACAAATCTTCGGTAGATTAGAAACGACCTACCTCCGTTAGCGACATTCGGAGTTTCCTGGGCTTAGTAGGCTACTACCGAAGATTCGTGCGTAGCTTTTCAAAACTAGCATCGCCTCTGACTCGCCTTACTCAGAAGGGAGTCATATTCGAATGGAGTAATGACTGTGAATCCAGCTTTCAAGAGTTGAAGCAACGGCTCGTCTCAGCTCCAAGCCTTGCACTTCCAGATGGCCCAGAAGGCTTTCAGATATTCTACGATACATCGGGAACTGGCCCCGGGTGCGTGCTTAGGCAGAAGGAAAAGGTCATCTCCTATGCTTCACGGCAGTTGAAGCAGCACAAGAAAAACTATCCGACACATGACCTAGAATTGGCGGTGATCGTGTTTGCATTGAAACTCTGGTGGCATTATCTCTATGGTGTGGCTTGCAGAATCTATGCAGATCATAAAAGCATGAAATACTTGTTTACGTAACGATAACTCAACTTACGGCAGCGACGTTGGCTCGAACTCATAAAAGATTACAAGCTAACGATCGAGTATACGCCGGATAAGGGAAACGTTGTAGCCGACGCCATGAGCATAATGTTTATGGGATCACTGGTCCTAAATAATGAGATACGACGAGACCTTGAAGCGATGTGTATTGAACTCAGAATTGAGTATCGACACCTGCACCTAGCTCAGTTGAAGCTTGGGTCAAGCCTGCTTAGCAAAATAAAGACCGCACAGAAAGGCGATTCATTCATGAAGAAGATACGCGAGCTAATTTCAGCAGGAAGGGCGATTGACTTTGCGAAAGATAGAGACGGGACAATACGACTAAAAGGAAGGCTCTACATTCCTGAAACTGTTGAACTCAGAAAAGAAATTCTGACGGAGGCGCGTTATGCGAAGTACTCGTTACATCCTAGAAGCACCAAGATGTACAAGGTCTTGCGCACAAACTTTTGGTGGCACGGCATGAAAAAAGATGTAGCAACTTTCGTGTCGCAGTATTTGACGTGTCAACAAGTAAAGGTAGAACACCAAAGGCCAGGCGAAGAGCTGCAGAGCCTCGCCATTCTCGAGTGGAAGTGGGACAACATATCGATGGATTTTATTGTAGGATTTTCAAAGATACCACAGAAGAATGATGCGATTTGGGTCATTGTTGATAGATTGACCAAGTCAGCTCACATCATCACAATTAAAGTAGAATAGAGCGTCGATCGGTTAGCGTAAATCTATATCAATGATATCGTTCGACTGTACGGGGTACCGGCCACAATAATTTTTGATAGAGATGGGCGATTCCTATCACATTTTTGGATGAGCCTGCAAGTGGCGATGGGGACCAGACTAAAATTTAGCACTGCATACCACCCCTAGATAGATGGTCAGACGAAGAAGGTAGATCAAATCTAAGAGGATATATTGTGTCTGTGTGCGATCGATTTAAAGACTAGTTGGGATATGCATTTTCCACTTACGGAGTTTGTGTAAAACAACAGTTATCAGTCGAACATTCAGATGGCTCCATATGAAGCACTTTATAGGAGGAAGTGTCGTTCTCCAATATGATGGGACGAAGTCGGAGAGCGACAAGTGCTCGGACCGGAACTGGTGGAATAGGCCGTCGAAAAGGTTCGCTTGATCCGAGATAGACTTTGCATCGTGCAAAGTCGACAAAAGAGCTACACAGATCTTTGTCGACGATCGCTAGAATCTTTGGTCGGGGACCATGTGTTTTTGAAAGTAACGTCCATGCATGGCATGATACGGTTCGACGCTAAAGGCAAATTGAGCCCGAGATTTGTAGGCCCTTTCGAGATCATCGAGCGAGTTGCAACGGTTGCTTATCGGATTGCACTACCTCCTGCCTTGGCTACAGTATACGATATTTTCTACGTTTCATAACTTCAAAAATATGTGCACTATCCAAGTCACGTGGTTAGCTTCGATCAGTTGGAGCTACGTACTGACTTGTCATACTAGGAGGAGCCTATTCAAATTTTGGACCGTAAGGAGAAAGTATTACAAAATCGATCGATGTTCTTGGTCTGCATGCTTTGACAGAACCATTCAGTTGAAGAGTCGACGTGGAAAATGGAAGCAGAGATGAAAGAGAAGTACCCTTCGTTGTTTGTCTAATTTAAGGTCAGACCCTTGTTCTTAAGTTTCGGGACAAAACTTTTTTTAGTGGTATATTATGTAGTGTCCTGCTTCCAATAGGCGACAGACTCCGTAATATACTTGTGCCGAGTCAGATCGGTCGAGAACTTAGATGGCCATCTGACTCGATCGTTGAGCTTGGTAAACGATAACACCTTATGGCATCGATCAAATCAATTTGGACGAATGTTACGAGAATCGATCCAATTAACGGAACAACTTCTGTTGGAATAAGTCCTAGATGCAGCAGGCTGCATCTAAGCGAGTGAGCTCTATATAAGAGTTGACAGGACCAGACTACTATATGGTTTTCTTGGAGCTTTTGTCCTTTGGTTTTGATGAATGTGTTTTTGCATCATTTTCTGAATGCATTCTACGAATTTTGAAACGAAGGATTAAAGAAGAAATTCTGACTAAGTGTTGGTGCCATTGTAGAAGCTCGCGTAACTGAAGCTTGAACGTTGTGAAGCGCTCCGACTATCGACACGATCGAATACTTGGTGGGTGGTTTGGCCCCTTCTTTTCTACTCTGTCCCGCAAACGAAATTCTTTTGCCTCAAACTTTTTCAAATCGACGATGCCAAGTTAAATGCATGCCAATCTACTAAGATAAAGAACTCGAGAAAAATGTATCGATTTAGAATAAATTACTCTGAAAATATAAGTTTCACATCGAAAAGAGAAAGTTTAATGTTCTAGAAAAGAGATAGACTATTTCATGATCTGCAAAATGAAACGATGAAATGTTGGTTGCGGCATACGGTACCTCGAGAAATTTGGTGCCTATGGGATGCTAAATCGGAAGTACGACTTTGGATAAAATGACTTAGTTGCATGAGTTGGCAAAAAAGATAATACTGCTTAATAATGTCCATGCTATGCAATTCTTTTCATATGTTAAATTGTTCTCGCATTTGCATGGTCATAGACAACCTGTGCACAAGGGTTTCCTCAAAACGGTATTCAGGGCATCGGAACCGAATCAACCTAGGGGAATTTGAGATTTCGTGTGCTTGGCACGAGGCATTACGGGACTTCAGCTAGGCTTGCAACCTAGTCTGATAGGGTACATCATAATGCCATGATGAATAGTCCTTCGTGGTGATTAACATCGATGACCGTATATAAAATAGCATGCTCACCTATTTTCTTATGTAGGTAGAAATTATAATCTCTATTTTTATGCAGGAATGAGCACGACCGTGGTAAGAATGAGATAAACTGCTATAATTTTTGTCTTCTTTACTGTTTCAAATGGAAGGCTATCAATATGAACTGAATTCATTTAGTTCTAAATAAAAAGAAAACTCCAATGCATGCCTACCTTAACAAATCAGAGTCGGTTTAGACGAGTGGTTCGTCCCGTCCACTTAGCAAGTATGCTAACCTCCTTCCCAACTCCCCAGGTGCTGCTGGAGCTCTAGACTGAACTGATGTTCGGAGAGACGTTTGAAACTCTTCCTATTCTGAAGTATTTTGGAGCCAATTCATCAAAGGCCTATGTATAAAAGGGCGAATGCATGGAACGACAAGTATTAGTTCAGACAGCTTGTCGAATATTTTCTTTTGTTTCAATCAATGTAGCCGCAATGACATCCAATATAATTACGACTTGTACTTCGTTATAAGCTATGAATGAAAAATATATTTCTATCTTCCTGTACTGCGTGTTCAATTATTCTGAGATTTTTGAAGTTTCAACTTGATGTTTCAAATAAAAATGATCAAATATAATATTCTTGCCTTGTACGAGTGCAATTCCAGAATCGTACGACATCACGCCTTAGCGAGGACGAACGATTCGACATAGTGAGAACGGGGACGAATGATCCGTTGAATCGGGGCGTGACAGTGACCCCCTCTCTGCCCCTCAGACCCCCTCTACCCCGACACTTCTTTGGTCAGACTCCTTCCTCCTTCGCCCCAACGCTTCTCTGGTTAGATCCCCTCCTTCTCAACCTCAGGTAAATCCTAACCCTCTTTGACATTTGGGATTGGGGGTTGTATGTATTTTGAATTTGGGTACGGGATACAGACATGATGTGTTGGACGCGGACACAAAAATATCTATTACTAGACATTTCTATACTTTGTATGCTTCTTAACTATCATCCTTTGAGAAAATGATCGAGATATATTTGTGTTGGACATGTATCATACACAATATTTGTATATATATATATATATATATATATATATATATATATATATATATATATATATATATATATATATATATATATATATATATATATATATTTTAGAGCTTTTCTTATCCGTAGAATACTTATGGTTTCAAAGCAAGTTACACAGATACTACTTTAGAGGACAATATCTATGTCGGACTTGTATCATACACAAACTTCCTGAGCACTCTATTCATATATGGTTCTAAATCTCTAGGCTCCATAGGATATATATCAAGCCATTTCTAGTACTATTTGAAACCTAGTTATTATATAGATATTTGTAAGATCTAATTTAATAATACATATATAACTATGTCAACATGTGCATATATTATTGTTTCTATCCTAAATTTTTTAAAATATGTCATCAAATATATTGAACTTGTATCAAAGTATTCTAGCTTTCAAACGTAAATTTCTTGGTGGAATGGATTGGATTCTTGATAGACAATTATATATCTATGTATTGCACAATTGAGATTTACCTCTTGAAATATCTAGTCTCCTTCTTGTCCTCTTTGGTATCAAAGTAACTAGGTTTTAAACGTAAATATTTTGGTGCAGAATCATTCACGTGTAAGAAAGAAATGAGTCGATACTTTGTTGACCGTTCGTGGATGTACAATCGGTGACATGAGAACATGATTGGTTTGATAGATGATTTCAAGGCTGACGTTGAGCCAACCTTATTTAATGGATGGGAGGCTCATAAAGTGTCCTTGTGTCAAATGTAATATATCATTTAAATAGGTGGATCTCGTGAGAGAGCATCTCTACAAGAAGAGTTTTGTACCTAACTACAAGGAGTGAACGTCTCAAGGAGAACATTTTCCACTCCTTTAATTCGGAGGTGAGTGTAAGCCCCCTGAATTTCCCGAATTATTTTTCAAAATTTCTAATGAATTATTCATTTCTATATAATTAATTTTGATCTTTAAATGCTCTTTACCGTGACTTGGAATTCTAGAGCATCAGGGATGCCAGTCTCTGGAAACTTCCTTCTAGGAGTTTGTAGTAGACGAAATTATCTTCACAGTGATATTTTGTGTCCTATTCGAACTTGTTCCCTTGTACTCTTTTTGCTTCGTGCAAGTTCGGGTCAATTTAGACCATTTAATTATTAATTGAATTTTCACTCTTTTCCTTGATCATCATATGCACGTTACCGTGACTTTTAATTTAGGAGCACTAGACCTGCCATTTTCTCGAAACCAACTTGTCATGTTTGATCTACTCGAGACGCTCTTCACCTATGACACGTTTTAGTGGTGGCCCATGCAGGTCAGACTTTGCAATTAATGCAAAGTCGTGGTAGTACTTGAGCTTTTCTGTACTACTGCGAGCCTGTCCTAGGATTAAGGTTGAGTCATGGAATATTTTAGGAATTTGGTACTCAGTCACATATTAGGAACTCTTGATAGATTCCAGGGATGACCCCTGGGAATCTTATTTCGAACTTTTCAAAACTTTTCCCATTTGTTTCTGTCCGTCCTGATTTCTGAAACATCTGTCCGTTATCAACTTTATTCTTCTTGGAATGAGTTGTAGACCCCAGAAGGAAGGTATAAGTTAGACTTATATATCTTCTAGGTTAATACGAGAATATGATTTGCCAGTCTCATATCAGGTTGGGATTGTTTTAGATTATATTACAATGATTTCCTTTTATCTTGACCTAGATAGTACCCTTAGACATCTCCTGAGAATTTTATTCTAAACTCTACCTCGGGGTCTGTTTCCGCTAGTTTCCATCTGCTTATCCTTGATCCTTTGTTGAAAATTTTGAATCTTGATGTTCGTTCGTTGTTGACTTCGATTTTGATTCTGTTTGAAGATAAGTTTTTAAGGATTGAGTTAAGATATCCTGATAAACATATTTGATAGAGACGATGGGAACGATAAATGTCTACTTTACTTATGGAGTTAGAATTTATCGCAGTCATATTAGCTAGCCTGACAGGGACATGGAGCCTGATTTTGGATATACTATCCTAGTTATGGAAATTAGATTCTCTTGCAGCCATACCGGTTGGCGTGGTAAGGAATCTAGATGACATGATTATAGGGTGTATGCTTTAGTTATGGACTCTATCGTTTATTGTAGCTATGTTTTCTGACGTGGCGTAAATTCTGGCAACATGGTTTTGGATAGACGTGTATGGTTATCAGGTCATATCTTAAGTTGATTCACTTCTTTTACCAATTAAGCAAGATAATTCCTACCATTATTTCTTGTTTATCATTATTTTCTCTCTCATCGCATGATGATTTTCTCATCTTACCGTCATTTCCTTTGCCTTGTTTAGCTATGTCTTGATTACACAAATCAACTATCTCATATCTACATCTGTTATCTACACTTAAAAACTCTGAAAATTTTAAAATTTTCATATCTCAATTATTTTTTAATTTTCGATATTGTTAAGATTTTGATTCCTTTCTGTCCATGACCAACCAATTTTGGTCGTTTTGTATATTGCGCCAAAAAGTCTTGGTTGCTGACTAAACTCTAGATGACTTCAACTTCCTTTGTGACTTGGATTTTCATCCTTGGATGCTCGTGCCCAGCCTTTGTTGATTTTATTCTCCATCTTGCCCAAATTCTGATTTATTCAAAAGTTGATCAACTTAGATCATGTTGAGACAAATTTCTTTATCGTGGTTGGATTTCAGTGCTATTAACCCTCGTGCATTGACTTCCGATTTTGATTATGTTTGGATTTTGGATACTTGTGTCTAAACTCTTTCGACCCTAATTTCATTTCCTGATTACATCCCAATTTTCTTGTGATTAGTCGTGCCTAGATGATTTGGACATGACTAAGACAAGTTGGGATTCCTTGACCGTGATTTTAACGATCATAACTATATATTTTATCTTGCTCAGACTCGTGCTTAATTTTTTGACTTTCAATCACGACTAACTAGTGAGACTACGAAATTATTCGTGTGAAAATTTAACATGTTTGACTTTCTACCGTGCCTAATTGACTCGGGTTCCTTCCTAAATTGTGCTTTTTTAGGACCTTCATTTCGAATTCATGATTTTATCGGCATTCACAACTGAACTTGGATCTTGATCGTGCTTATGTGATCTATAATCTGATTTCTATCAAGTCTATCTCTCAATCGTGCTATACTCAAAATTTTTCTCTCCATTTGCTTCTCTTAGCCCTGTTTTAGATCATGACTATTCGACTTTGATTTTCATGATCTTGATAATCTTAACCCTCAAATCATGCTAAAAATCTTGAACCCTAATCGACTGTGTCGAATAGATCTCCTTCGTACTTGAATTTTGATTCTCTAGTCGCTCGTGCTCAGGTTTCATTCCTGATCAAGACTAGATTTTCGATTTTCCTCATTCTATTCCAAATCATTCCTAAGTGGTTAATCATCGCAAATTTTTAACATATCTGAGTCTTGATTTCACTCAAGACCAGATGGTTAATCCTTGATCAATGTTTATGCTAAAACATTTGATTATTCCTAACAATGCCCAATCACGTCATTTCATCTTGATCGTGCCTATGTATAACCCTAAATCAAATTTCATCGAGCTGAAATCTTGTTAATCATTGTTTTGACTCGATTATAACCGGACGAAATTCAAGTTTTGATTTCATTGTCATATCTAAATCGTGCCAAGTGAACTTAGACTATTTCCAATTTTAATCACGTTCGAACTTGGATCGTATTTCATGATTTTATTAATCATACTCCTTAAACTTTGATCGGGCCTATAAGACCTTGACTTCGATTTTTGTTGTGTCTGAAATTTCATCTCAACCATACTAAACCATGTTTTGGTCATGGTTAGCTTTTCATGTTGATCGGGCCTGTGCGACTTTCGGGTTGATTTCCATCAACCTAAGTCCTACAAATCACCCCATACTTGAACTTCATTTATATCTTCGATTCTCCTAATCGTCTCTAAAATCGTTCCCCAATGACTTGACTATTTCTGAAATCATGCACATATGATTCTGTTCATATTTTGATTCTATCGTACGGAAATTTTTTATCGTGCCTGAATAATTGTGAATTGATTATCTTAATCGTGCAAACTTGTTATTCTATGATCGTGCCTAAGTTTTTGCCTAGAACATTCTATCTTGTTTTACCCCTACTACAACCTTAATTTCGAGGACGAAATTTCTATAAGGTGGGTAAGATGTAAGCCCCCTGAATTTCCCGAATTATTTTTCAAAATTTCTAATGAATTATTCATTTCTATATAATTAATTTTGATCTTTAAATGCTCTTTACCGTGACTTGGAATTCTAGAGCATCAGGGATGCCAGTCTCTGGAAACTTCCTTCTTGGAGTTTGTAGTAGACGAGATTATCTTCACAGTAATATTTCGTGTCCCACTCGAACTTGTTCCCTTGTACTCTTTTTGCTTCGCGCAAGTTCGGGTCAATTTAGACCATTTAATTGTTAATTGAATTCCTACTCTTTTCCTTGATCATCATATGCACGTTACCGTGACTTTTAATTTAGGAGCACTAGGCCTGTCATTTTCTCGAAACCAACTTGTCATGTTTGATCTACTCGAGACGCTCTTCATCCATGACACATTTTTAGTGGTGGCCCATGCAGGTCAGTCTTTGCAATTAATGCGAAGTCGTGGTAGTACTTGAGCTTTTCTGTACTACTGCGAGCCTGCCCTAGGATTAAGGCTGAGTCATGGAATATTTTAGGAATTTGGTACTCAGTCACATATTAGGAACTCTTGGTAGATTCCAGGGATGACCCCTGGGAATCTTATTTCAAACTTTTCGAAACTTTTCCCATTTGTTTCTATCCGTCCTGATTTCTGAAACATCTGTTCGTTATCAACTTTATTCTTCTTGGAATGAGTTGTAGACCCCAGAGGGAAGGTATAAGTTGGACTTATATATCTTCTAGGTTGATACGAGAATATGTTTTGCCAGTCTCATATCAGGTTGGGATTGTTTTAGATTATATTCCAATGATTTTCTTTTATCTTGACCTAGATAGTACCCTTGGACATCTCCTGAGAATTTTATTCTAAACTCTACCTCGGGATCTGTTTTCGCTAGTTTCTATCTACTTATCCTTGATCCTTTGTTGAAAATTTTGAATCTTGATGTTCGTTCGTTGTTGACTTCGATTTTGATTCTGTTTGAAGATAAGTTTTTAAGGATTGAGTTAAGATATCCTGATAAACATATTTGATGGAGACGATGGGAACGATAAATGTCTACTTTACTTATGGAGTTGGAATTTATCGCAATCATATTAGCTAGCCTGACAGGGACATGGAGCCTGATTTTGGATATACTATCCTAGTTATGGAATTTAGATTCTCTTGCAGCCATACCGGTTGGCGTGGTAAGGAACTAGATAACATGATTATAGGGTGTATACTTTAGTTATGGACTCTATCGTTTATTGTAGCTATGTTTACTGAAGCCTACTACCCACATGAAACTTGTGTCCCATTTATTTGAGCCCCCACATGTTATTTATTAACCTATGATTATAAATCCCCATTTTTTAATTCAATTATTGCACCCGATCCGATTTCGACCCGACCCGGCTCAACCGAACCCGAACCCATGCTCCATGTTGCCCTTTCATGACTGCCTAAATACCCCACATAATTTTCCTATTTTCTCTATTTTAAATATCTGTTTTTCTCTCTCCACTTTACAAATATCTATATATATATATGTATACATACATATATATATATATATATATATATATATATATATATATATATATATATATATATACACTCTCTCTCTCTCCCATTAAAACACCAACACACCTCACCACCCCTCTCCCCATGTGTAGCCGACCAGCCCACCCCCTCTCTCTTCTCTCTCTACTTTTCTCTTTCCCTCTATCTAAATATCTCTCATTCTCTCTCTCTCTCTCTCTTTATATAATATATATACACTTATATATATATTATATAAACAATCTCTTTCTCTCTCTCACTTATTCAACACAAGCAAACCCCCCCCCCATCATCTCAGCCGACACCCCCTTCCTTCCTTCTTCTTCATTAACAGGCAACACCATCACCACCACTTTTTCTTCTTCTCCTCCTCCTACATATTATCACCAACACCATCACTAATGTCAACACCACCACCACTCATCATTACCATCCCGCCACCGTGCCACCTCAACCGCCGCCGCCGTTTCCATGGCCGCCGGTCAGCCGCACGCCGTGCCGCGCCAGGCCGAGCGCAGCCGCGCGGGCAGAAGCCATCGCAGCAGCAGCTGCGAGCACAGCGACAGCGCGCATGGCAGCCGCGCGCGCATCGTCCGGCCGTGCGCCGCCCCGGCCACCGCCGCCGCCGACGAGCCCCCCCACGGCCGCGCGCGGGCTGGACGACCTCCCCATGGCGGCCACCGTCCTCCGGGACGTGCCGTCTAGACGATCCGTACGTTTTGCACGGAATCCCGTCGACGCGCGCGCGGACGAATTTCAGAATTCGTGTTTCGTCGCAGCAACTTTGTGCCAATTTTTTGGACAATCCGACCATTGGATCGACGATTTCTTCGCTCCGCCTCAATCTCGGTATATCCCTCTTCACCTCTGTCAAGTTTGAACCGTTAATTTCGTCGTTTGATACATCAAAACTGGCCACCAAGTTGACGTTTTAATTGAACTATTTTTGGACAGTTTCATGATGCCAAATTTGCAGGTTTATATCTTCGTCGTCGCAGCTCCGTTTTACACGCTACCAGTTCCGGTGCACAGCTGGTATAACCCTCTTCCTGCCCCCTTTAGATTTCATTTCAGTTTGAGCTTGTTAGGTCGGTCGAATTCGACGCCAAAGTTGGCCGTTCAAATTTTTAGTGTTGTACTTGTAAAATTCTATTTTTGAACCCGGGACTCCGGATTCAATTTCTGACACCACCTGTAGACTCGTTGCGTTGTTCTGGCCTGTTTTCATATAAAGTTTGTTAGATTTGGAGAACGTGGGCCCTGGCACGCATTTCGGTGCAAAGCGGGTCCCACTTTCTGGGTCAACGGGTCATTTTGAGTTTGGCTCATCGGAATCCAATTCCGGATATACCGTTGAGTTCGTATCGTCATTCTGGACTCGTTGACATATAATTTGTTGAGTTTTTTAGGACATTAGCTCCGACACGCTTTTCCGTGTAAATCGGATTTCAATGTCCTGGTCAACGGACCAATTTGAGATCGGGTCAACGGAATCCAATTCTGGATATACCGTTTGGTTCGTATCGTCATTCTGGATTCGTGGACATATAATTTGTTAGGTTTGGTAGAGTAGAATTCTTGCATGTTTTTCGGTACAAAGCGGGTCCGACACGGACACCGTTTTAACCCGAAATTACCTTTTTGCCCCTGTGTCCAAATAGGACTTATGGACAGGCTATTCTAGCTGATTTGACCATTCTGGACACGTTGGTGATGGTTGTTTCACTTTCACCATCCGACAACATCTGTAGGTTTTTACCCCATTATTATAATCCTTCTCTTTTTATTCGTATTTTTAGAATCCTTGTATCGGAATTTAGATCCATCGATTCCAGTGATTTCACAACCACTGAAATCGAATGTGCTGACCCTGTTTGGCCAAGATATATGGTATCTTGGTTGGTAATGTTTAGGAATAGTATGCTTAGGCTAGTTTTGACCTCGGTTGACCAAGTTTGACTGCTTTGACCAAAAGTCAACTATCAGTCAACACTTGGCCTAGAAATATCTAGAACTTGACCAGAGTTGACCAGTTAACCAAAACTCAACTGTTAGTCAATATTAGCCTAGTTTGACCTAGAGTTGACCATAGTTGACTAGAGTTGACCAGTTGACCAAAAGTCAACTGTAAGTCAACCATTGACCCAGTTTGACCTAGTGTGACCTAGTTTGACTTAGTTGACTGAGTCTGACCTAGATTACGTAGCTTATACTATAGAATCAAGCCTAACACTGTTGAACCCTAATTAGCTTATATATATCTTATCTTTTGGTCTGTGGCATCACTCTGAGCATCGACCCCATTTGACAGCTTAGGACCGCAGGCGAGTACATTCACTGATAGTTTTCATTGTCTTGATATTTGCTATATCTGATTTAGTCGTAGTGTCTTACTTGATTCTCATATACGATAGTTCACGGACTAGTATTGTCGAATTCCTGTCATGAGATGTCATTCCTGGATTTCTTGGGATACTGGTACTTGCTTGATCTTGATTCTTGTACTTGTATTGACGCCGATTCCTGAAGAGGACTTGCTCCTCTCTTAGGGAATCCCGCGTCATGACGTGCTATGTCCGGATCCGTATACTATTCGGGGAATGGAGAATATTATAGATAGTGTGATCAATGCCCACCTTGAGTTACTACTTGTATCATAGCTATACCCTCACCTCACGATGGGTATAGCCTGACCTGTGCTACTACTTGCTCCATAGCTTACCATCCCGGCCGGGCCGAGTCCACGTACTTGTAGCCGGTCGGCTGGAAGCCTGATCTTGACCCATACCGATCACATTATGCTATAATATTCGAGGCACATTTTATATTTACTTTATCTTATCATATATCCTGTTCTGTTCTACATTCAGTACTTTCTCACCATGCTATGATATTCAGATTACTCATATGTTCTACATGCCATTATCTTGTACCTTGATTGGAGACTAAGCTCCGTTCGGGAGAAGAGTTACAACCCCGGTCCTTGTTTGGTTTAAGGGTTGTAACTCAGCTTCCGAACGGTTCCCAAGTCTTCATATATCTTTGTCTTGTAGTTCATTATACTGTCTCTTATAGAATTTGTCAATTCACATGGAACTGCTGTTAGTGCTTGTACTTGCTCATTTTTCTGACAGGATACCGTTGATAATATTTTAGGAATTGTTATACCATTAGTGGACTTCATGATGTTGCTAGCTGAGGTGGATCTCACTATTCTTCTATGTGAGTTGCCTGGTAGTTATCCTTAGTTCGTCTTATTTTTCCTTATTTATTTTCCTGTCTTATGATTCCTTCTAGTAGTTTCTAGTTGTTCTTGTGGTTTAGATTATCTTTCTTGTCTTATCATCCCTAGCTGTTGTGATGTGACTAGAGTATATTTGTAGTTATAGGCCTTATAGACGTAGTGTACATTTTTGGGTACTAGACAACGTTCTACCGCCGATACTGCGGCGTAGGCTGGGCGTCGTCTACGTATTCGTATCCGTATATCCGGGTGCGGGTCGTGACAGTGAGAGAGTCAACTCTCGGAGATCACTTCGAATATCGACAACGAAACCTGGCACATGAGTTGGCATGATGCGGCCGGTCCAAATTTTGATCAGAATGATACGAATCCTGATGCAAAGGAGTTATATGATATGTTCAAGAATATCGATACTCTGTTATATCCGGATTATTATTCTTATTCTGTTCTCTCAGTGGTGATGCGGCTGTTGAACCTAAAGTCTGATTTTAACTTGCCACAGGAATGCTACAACCAGTGTTGCCAAAAGGATCTAATGACTTACCTGAAAACTTCTACAAGTCGAAGATGATGATATGTAAACTTGGATTAGGCTATGAAAAGATATATTGTTATCGAAACAGTTGCATGTCGTACTACAAGGATAACAATAATATGGACATACATTTTCTGTCACGAAGATCGCTACAAGCTAATTCAAGGCAAATGAAAGTCAACTGTCCGAACAAGATTGCGTCCCTACAAGTACATACAGTTTTTGTCGATCAGAAAGAGGCTGTAGAGGATGTATATGTTCACAAATACAGCAGAACACATGACATGGCATACCAAGGAACGAAAGATGGAAGAAGGAGAATTATCTCATCATTCTAATATATCGATGGAGCAAAACTTTCAGATGAGAGCGTCACTCATGTGGACCATCAACCATTTTTCAGCATACGTGATATACCCCGCTCCTAGCAGTTCACTATGTAAGGCTTGTGGCTTGATTAACTCAGTCGGAACCGACTATTGGAAAAACTTACCGTTGGCATCGAATCGATCATGGACAAATGCATAAGAACCTTTCCAACTAATAGATTGGTTTCTCTTGAAATTAGTCCAAAAGTTTTCTCTGGATGTTTTGTTGCTGGTTTTGCTGCTTGGTTTTAATGGATGCTTTTAAGAATGGTTTTCAATGATTTAATTTTTGCCTGTTTTTATCGATTTTTATAGCATTCATTCTTGTGAATAAAAGGAACATAACGAGATGGAATATTAACTAAACTTTTGGTGCTATTGTAGACGAATGCGTGACGGAAGGCTAAGTGCACAAGTGTTCCTCTCCCTCTCGACAATTCTCTAATTGGTGAGTGTGGATTCTCTATTGTGGTTTGTCCCTTCTTTGCTACTCCTTCATCCAACTAAATGAATTCTCGTGTTGCCTTGCTACATCCACTGATCGATAATAAGATGCTAATGCCACAAGTTAATACCACTAAAAAGTTAGAGATATGAATGAAGTAACGTGTAGGCAACTCTAGAGGGGGTGAATAGAGTTTGTGTCAATAATAACCAATTAAAAATTCAACTCTATACCAAGTCCAGAAAGCAACTATCAAGAGAATATATAATCAGAGTAATAATACGAAAATTAAGAGAGATCAGAAGAGCATACACAAACACAACAATTTAACTTGGTTTTTCTCGTGGAGGACTAGTCCAGGCCTGAGAACTCTCGCTCAGGATTAAAGTCCACTATTTATGAAATAGGGTACACACATGTGCCTTTACTCAGAAGAGCACGCCAACTTCTTATAACTTCACAGAGGCAAAACTTAGAATTGTCCAAGTGACTTCTTTTCAACTCTTGCACAGAACTTCTAGCTGAATCGCACGCGAGCACCTTGGGGCTTAGGAAGTTTTGTGGCTATTAGATTGGAAGAGTAAGGCTTAGAATGTATAGGGCTTAGAAGATTGAGAGTGAGAGATGATTTGAAATGAGAGAATTCAAGCCCTATTTATACTAGTCTGGGGAGGCAGAATTCGGCCAGAATTCTGTCCCAAATATTCAAAAATTTGAACGTTGGACAGCTTGGATCATGGTATTCCTAAAAATTAGCTTCCCGAAAATTAGGGTGCAGAGTTCGGGCCGAATTATGCCTAGGACAAAGTTCGGCCCGAATTCTCATTCCCTTGGGTCAGAATGTTTATGTGAGCAAGAATGGTTTGGTTTGGTTCAGGGATTGTGTTGTTTTGTATGGTGGAGCTTGGAGAAGTAAGTCTAGGGGTTGAGATGACTCAGTACGACTCAACGTGCATGTTTCTAGACTCAACAAATTGAAAGATTACATACTGAGAACAAAATAGGAAAACTAAGAGCCCTTTGATGACGCATTTCTTCTGATATTTGAGCAGACCTGAAGACGCCTTTTTTTCTTGACAGCAGTCGTCCAAAGATAAAAATATCTAAAAAATTTGAATACCTTTCGGGGGCTTCGCCCCCGAACCCCTACAGGGGCGCTGCCCCCTCGACCCCTGTCCGCTAACCGGGCAGTGGAACCCCCGATGCGAGGTCCCGGATAGGTGGTTAGGCAGTTCAGAGAAATCTTCTTGTATGACGCCGTCTTTGGCCCATCATTAATTCTCCATTTCATATGTCCTGGTTTGATCATGTTTGATCATGCTTACTGTATGTCTACAAATACATGTTAGGCGAGCAAAATAATATGTTGCAGTACGATACAATCATAGCAATATGATATAGAACAATTAGGACAATGCTAAGTTTAAGTAGCAACATGATAGTGAGTATATGAATATTAGTGACATCATTATGTTAAACTTAATTGATTAGCCATATTCAAAAATATGATGTAATCATTGGGCTAACAATCTTTTCCTTTTTGGTTATGGCAAATCGATTAAGTTTAAGACAGATACGATAGATACGATAGATGCATGTATCACTAATAAGCACATATTACCAGAAGATTGTGTGCTAACTTAAACTTATTTCTTCCTCTTTGACATGATAAAAAAAAAGCTCCCCCACAAATAGATATTTTCATTTTCGTCCTGACACAAAGTTCTTATCCAAGCACAACACAATTCATATATAATATCGCATCAAATATCACATAATATGCTACTATTTTTCTCCCTCTTTGTCATTTAGCAAAATAATGCATAGCTTCGTAAAAGGATAAAAGATAGACAAAGTGAAGAGAGCAAGCACACAACATAACCATAACCAAACTTTGAATAGAGAAAACTAGTAGTTTTGATAATCCAGTAAAAGAAACTTACAGTCTTGTTGAACATACATAAACTACATAGAGCATGTGGAAGGCATAGACAATCATGATCAAGATATACTAAATGAAGAACAATGGAAGAAGTGTGTAAAGATAAGTATATAAACTACATACCAAATGTAGAGTTCCAAATAGAAAAGAGCTTATCAAAACACAAAATAGTTGGTAAAACTAAGAGAATTTGATAATAATCAGCAGATAGTTTACCAACATGAAATTAAAGAAAGAAATCCAAAATATAATATGATATGAAATATTACTCTAGTTTTGGAAGAGAATTATGAAGTAAAGGATTTCAGTCAAAAGCCATGGGGATTAGATAAATAATAGATATCAAAGAAAAAAGATACCAATTGAGATATTGAAATATATAAACTTGAAACATTAATCAATGAAACTATGATAGTCACAATTGTCCACAGATAAATAGTGGAACAAAATAAAGGAATGATCAATATAAAATAGAGCAATTGATATAAATGACCTTATTATTTGTAAATCTATTTTCTTATCCAAAATTCATGCATATGAACTCAATTACCTTATCATGCTATATGAATACCCTTTAGATAAACATGAAGGTAAAGG